>CM054997.1:8834072-8897370 GCA_029030765.1 Salix suchowensis | reverse complement strand
CCCCAAGTTTGAATAGGTCGCTCCCCATTCCTCCTCCTACTAATTACAATCTGATCCCACCAATTCAATGCATACTCCGTAAACTAAATCATCACCAATTTCACCTTTTTTTTTTTGTTCAGAATAACTATGACAATCAAAAATCCAATCTACCTTTTTCTCCCATTCCAAGTAAGCCTCGGGATCATTTTTACCTTGGACGTTAGGAATTTTCAGTTTAATGGTGTCCTCATCCATATCTTCATAATTCCCCATGCCATGTAAATTCACATTCCTCCTAGCATTGTTCGATCCAGACTTGATTCCTTATCCAACATATGCAAAATCATAGTCATCTTCACCCACATCTGCGTTTTCATCAACATACTCTTCAAAATCAGATTTGTTATTCCGTACGGCCATACGGACCATATTTCCTCGGCGATCAGCCCCACTATTCTGTTGTTTTATCGAAATTCACCTCATCTTTAAGATTCTTGTATGTACTAGACAACAACTAGAGTTTTTGGCCTATGGCTCGCAATTGGAAAGCTACATCAACCTTTTGTGTCGTTGATTTGTTATTTTTAGACATCCTTTGAATATGCAAAATTTGGTTAGTAGCACAAAATATATCATCACACCTCTCGTGTATCACACAAAAAATCAAGGTTTTTTACTCTAATAAGCTCACTACATCTTGTACCTCACAACTTGCTTTCTTTTGGTTCTTTAGGAACTAAAATCAACAAATCAAAAAAAATAGCCTTCGTAGCACACTCTAATTATAATCTTTTAGACTCAAGAAGCAATAAAAATACTGAAAACAAAGCAAAACAAAACTATGATTATGATTTTGCAAGTAACAATGCAAATTCATACAAATTGTGGACGATATAGAGACACGAAATAAATTAGAAAAGGAAATAGTAGATAAAACAATTATTTGACTCCTAGATAACCCAAATATAATAGAAACAAAGAATTGGACAAGACTAAGCAGTAAGTATCACTTTTTGAGACCTGATCACAATCTAACCTCTTTACATAATTTTTCAGGTAGCAGAATTTAAACTCAATCCAAACGACATTAAAATAACGTCAAATTCAATATTTAATATTACAATACTAAACAAACATCAAAACTCAATTTATAAGTCGTTCTCTTACTCCTAGGTACCCAACCTCTTGTGTGATCAGTTTATAGCAGAATTGAACCTCTAATTGAAACCTTTATTATACGATATAAAAATAAAGCCCAAATTTAATATATGGTGTGATCATAATGCCAATAACCAGAAGTTTAAGTTTCAATTGCTTTCTAAGGTAGTGTTTCTATGATAAAAAAATGAACCTTGAAATAAAACCTCAAGTTAAACAATATCATAATAACCCCCAATTTAACATACGATGCAATCTAACCCCAAGTAGATGGAATATGAATTTTCAATTGATACTGATATGGTTTTCCTATGTTTCACCAGAGTTTTGTACTCTACAACAAAATTGAATGATCCTTTCAAATTTCAACTAATCCCTCTTTCTTTTTATTTTTGTTTTTTTAATATACTGATATGTGGAGACAATAAAATAGATGAAATATAATCTCCTTTTTTTTGCTTAGATCATGTAGATAGGAAGAATAAGGATATGGACGCAAACACTAGAAAACTTTAAGGAACAAAAAAAACGAAAAATAACATAATGATATGAACTTGTTTCGGAGACTAGCTCTGATGCAAATCTCGTGATCACGTGGTCACGCAACTCACAATCAATAATGAGATCTAATCCCGGAAAAGCCGAAATAGGTCTGATAGGAGTGTGACATGATAGAAACCCACCCCAAGGAACCAGCACTATTGGAATGAGTAGAATGACGCCTCGAAGCCAGTTAATCTTTGATAAGTCAGATTCAGTTCGTTCAAGAACTAAAGAATACAAGAATCACTCTCACATATAAAACTGAAAAATTTTGAAGTAATATTCTTCAATGGTTGTCAAAATTCAGCTTACATGAGTTTAAATAGTTCTTGAAAAACTAACCCAATAGACCCCTTGTATGGACTTAAATGAGGTCCACTCAAAATTGACCCAAAACTCTCAACTGGAAAACCCATGACTTAATCCAAACAACCCTTGGATCCTATCTAAAAACAAAGTATTAATTAAGCCCAAACAAGTCTTGGGTTGTAGCTAACAAAATTAAATAAAACCCATAATATTAAATCCATGTTCTGCCATTTGAAGAGTAGCAAAATATTATAGAGCTGATTCAAGGCTTATTTATAGCCTTTCATCCAGCCCCTTAATCCTAGAAACAAAAGGAAAAGAGAGCCACCCATGTTGTTTCCAAGTTGTAGTACAATTTTTTTGTCTCCTTTGTTGTCTTCACTTCATGGCCCAAAGATATTGGACCCCTCCTACACATGGATAAGATGTACTAAGGTCTTCTCTTGATACTCCAATGGTCCTTACAACTCTGACTTGGTTGAAACCTTCAAAACCATGAATCAAGCCCCTTAACATATAATGGGTCCTTGTTGGTGTTTTTGGACTGGTTTGTATCATTATTATTACATAATATACTATTACATTGGGTGGGGTTGAGTTTAACCTAAAATATTTGGGTTGGACCCAACTAGCCCATGAAGTAAAATAAAAAAGGGGTTGGTCATTGTATTCAAAGTTGTATGCAATGACCACCCTTGAGATTGTGATTTTGGGTGACAAAATAGATGGGTTACCTTGACTTTTCCAAAGATGAGTGGTGGCTAAAATTGTTGGTGGTGTTGTAGGAAATAATGTGGATGGTTAAAGGAGTTGATGACATCGACAAAGGTGGTGCATAGAACGGGCCTTAAAATGGCTCTGAAATTGGAGGGGGAAATCTAGGTTTTAAATGGTTTTTTTCCATAGTTGGCTTCATATTTCTTCCCCTCGGGCCATGGATTTCACCTCTATTTATACTTGGTGGAAGAGAGTAACATTGTCTTTACTAGGGGTAAAATGTTAGTCATTGATTGAATACAAAAACATCCCAACTGTTGGCCCAAAGTATGTATCTAAGGGTGTTAGACTTGACAACTCAAGGTTGCCTAAATTGTCACATTTGGGGCTAATCTAAGGTGTCTATGGTGTCAATTAACAGCAACTAACCATATCATAATGTAAGCAAATGTCAGGTGATCATTTTGATATATGACTTGTCAAATTTGGTGAAGTATAGAGGCCTCAAATGCACCTACAAAGTAGGCCTCTAAGCTAGCTTTTGGGATGGATAAGAAAGAAGATGATGAATAGTAACAAGATGACATGTCGTGTTGTTACCTAAATGGATTTTAGTCAAAGTTCAGTTTGGTCTTTGAATGTTTAATTGCTTTTCTTTCAAGAGAAAGCAGTTTTTATCTAAAGGGAAAGGGATAGGCAATTGAAGCATTGATTATTATTTTTTTTAGTTGTGTTTTGTTGTTTCCATAAGTGGCGTTGATCCTAACGATGACAGAGAAAGAGAGGAAATAGAAATATCCCTCTTGGTTTTGTGTTCATCAGCGACGGTACGTGAATCCATGCGTTTAGATTGTTCTACCTTATAAAATAGCTAGGAAAAGGAATTATGGAGGAGATGATGTCTTTTCAAACTAGAAAATTTTAACATCACAATGTAACAACAATGATATTGCTGCAAATAGCACTTTACTTGTTGATGTTTCATTTTTTAATGCTAAAGAAAAAATCAAGAAAGCTCTTAAATTAGCATCTTATAGTGATTATAAATATCTTCCAAATAAAGACATGGATGAATTTCGTTATTTTTTTTATAATTACTCTAAAGATATTATGAAAGATTATCTTGAAGTTTATTTGGATAGAAAGGCTAAAATATTAAAAAGTCAAACATCATGATGATGTCAAGTTTGAAGTAAAAGAATGTTTGATGGAACTACAATTGGACTTCATAGGAATGGAAACTATAACATTAAATTATTATTTTTAGCATGGACTCAAAGTAAATCAAATTTTAAAGTTTCTAATAGCAAAAAGCATATTATATCATAAATATGTTGGATACAATGCTATTTTCAAAGCATTTGTTCCATTGGAATAGAAGAATTCAATTCTTGACAAATAACTTGAGGTTGAATATTTAGAAATAGAGTGAATTGATGTGGGGAAACTTGTTTCATATTCTTGGCATAATAATATTTATTGCGTTATTTCATTAATTAAGATTTTTAGGTTTTGAAGAGTTTAAGAAGAGTCTAAAATACGATTTGGGAAATAAAGCATAAGTTTTATTCTAACTATTGGATCAAGCTAAATTTTGATAAAGAGATTCTTTAGGCTGTATTTTTTTATTAGTTTATAATCTCATGATGATCGATGATCTGGAACACCTTAAATAAAGCTCAAATTCAACTATGCATAATTTGTCTTTATTTACCTTGTTGTATTTGGATTTTTTTTCCATTTAGATTATAACTTTTAATCTATTTAGTATTTTACAAGTTAAAAATAATAAATTTAGATGGATTCTATTTCGTTAGGTAATTTTTAATTAGGAATCCTTTTATATGAAGAATTTTAGTTTCTATTTAGGAATGCTTTCCTATAAATGATTAATTCTAGAACTAGTATAAACATATTTTTCTAGTTTTATTTCTATGAAGATTCATGCTATTATTTAAATTTTATAAAATATCAAAGAGCTTTCTCTAAATTTCTCTATATCCTAGGTATGTAACCTTAAGTCTTGAGAACCTTAACTTTTATCCATGCTATATGCCAAATTATTTTCATGTTTAGTTTAAAAATAGAATAAGTGTTATGCTACAATAGAAAGAACCAAATGATTAGTGACTTAGAAAGAACCAAATGATTAGTGACTTATTTGACATCTAGGTCAAACACCTTTTCTTAATCAACTTCTAATTATTGTTTATATTTTTTTATCACAAGACAAGTTTTGATCTTCTCCATAGATCCTTTCTCATTCATCTTTAAGTTGCAAATCTATTTGACACTAAAAGGGTTTGTTAACTCTAATTTCTAGTTCCTCTCAATTTATTAAATCTTTTTTTATAATGTCATTCCACCATTTTATTTCTTTGGCATTGTTAAATATAATAGGATCATTGTTTACAAATAGAGAATAGTGAGCAATTGCATCTTTATCAAACAAGTCATCTTAACTGCATAATTCATCATCCATGTTGATTTTTTTTCCACATAATTGTTTAGCATTGAAATTTATAAAGGTTTCTAAGTTTAAAAAGATATATGAAATTGTGATTTAGTGATCGTTTTGACCATCTCCCTCTCCCTCTTTACCAAAGATTATAAACAAAAAAAATTTTATTGTTACCCTAACTTATCAATGACCCGTCTCAAGTTTTTTTTGTCTCATCAAATACCACGTCCCTACTAATAACCTTTGTATGTAATTTGGGTTTTATAACTTATAAGCTTTATAAGAATCACTTACATCAAGCAATATGCATTTCATATTATCATTATTGATCCTATTAAGCAAAGACTGAGAAACCAAAAATTTTAAAATAATTGATAGCAGGTTTATGTCCATTCTAAGTCTCTTTAGTTGTAATATTTTTTACAACAAATATTGGGCTTCTATTGAGTATATGTACACTCCACTTGAATACTTTAGGCCTTAAAGTCTTTGGTAATCTACCACTAGTCAACATGTTTAGTACCATATTCATAATGATATGATTTCCTTTTTTTTCAAATACATATTTTATTATGAATGTTAGTTGCTTCTTAATACCATGCTTTGTTGAACCACATTTCATTCTCTATAACAACCTTAAACTTTTTGTATACTTAGAGCCTCTAAATTCTCATACACTTCTTTCCTTAGGATACTAGATGAATGGTGATAAGGAAATATATTGCACATATTTTCAGTCATTCTTGCTTTATTTTAGAGAGTTTTGTGTGATTCTTATCAAGTTGTCTAGAGTTTTAAGTACCTATAAGAATTATTTACTTCGTGGGGATTCAATATATGTTTCAAGCATTTAAATAACTATTCAAGTATGCTGATTTTCGAATCATATGAGGGGGGAAAATTATGGATTGAGCTTCGTGGGGATTCAAGTTGTCTAGAGCTATAAGGAGTTGGCCGAGCTTCAGGTAAATTTGTTAGCCACAACAATGAAAATTAAAACGATTCCTTCTTCTGATTTTAATTTAGTACTATATATAGGGCCCATGAGATCCTTACAACCTTAATTGTAAGCCACTAGGCTGCAGAAACATGCTCCAATTCTCATCCTTGTTAAACTCAAATTGTAGTCTCTTGTTTATTTAAAATAATAAAACTCCCTGTAGCGATTAAAACAGGGGACCGGTTTCCCGTTGTGGATGGATGGAAATATCATATGATGGCTTATTTAATACTTGTAGGGAGATAGTAATAATAATAATAATAATATGGTGGAGCTAAATAATTTGATGCAACGAACAAAGGATGACAGCTTTTAATTTGCTTGGACTTTTTCATTTTCCATCTATGAAAAAAAAATTATCAGCTCCTGCATAAAGCAACTGCAATTTCGAAAAGGAAGGAAAAAAAAAGAAGTCTCAAAGGGGACGTTGCATGATGACAGAGAGCTTGCGATCTGCACAGCAAATCTCGAGTTCGAGTCAAGACATGTTTTTCTTGTAAGAACATAAAATAGACAAAATTTTAATCACTAGATCCACTAGATCCACAAAATATATTTTAATGAGAAAAGATTTCTCACATCCCCAAAAAAAAAAAATGTGCGGATATCACAACAAGGCTAGCCATACACCCAAACCCAGTCATCAGATACGGGCCCACATAATTTTCAGCAAGACAAGATCGAAGAATTGGTGTCAAATTTGTGGCAGATGACAAAGGGAACAATATGTGTGCAGCAACATCAATCCTACACTCTTATCCATATTAGTATTAATAAATAAGAAAAACTGGTAAAAATTTCACATGCATCCCGACTCTTCAAATACAGACGATGTTTCTTCAAATCTTTATTCTTTAATTACTATGATTATAATTCTTCACGAGATATACAAATATATATAGAAAGAAGAAAATGTTCTCTCTGCCAAGAGGAGGCCCGTAGAAAGAAACATTTTCTATCAATTCTTGGAAGAATTATTTTTGCAAATAAGATATATTTAAACAAAATAAATTAAGATATGATATTAATATGATTAAAACAAAATCAATTATTCTTGAAGGATGCATAAATATTACAATGAAAACTAAACAAAAGAAAATATACAATGAAGACATAAGCATAAGTATTTGACGCGATTTGATTGTCTAAGCACGAAATCCAGTTGTCTCACAACGAGGTCTGGTTATCTCATCAAGCACTTTCTCGGCTAAAGTCATATGGAACTACAAAGTTTACTTTAACAAAACTAATTTGGACGAGTTTCCAATGGTCGAAACACTACCTATTATTAGTCATAGTGTTAAGGTGATTCTCTGAACACCTTTCTTGCAACATCCTTCCAATCAAATTTTACCATACAGTAAAAAATTAGAGAAGGAAAATTTCAGTGATCTCACTAAACTAAACAAACTACCATAATAAAAACAAAATTTAAGTTCATACTAACCTTAAACCTTGTAAACCAAGCATTGATCTACGGTCTCCATTCCAGAGTTTTGGATGACAACGATGAATTCATACATACAGGGAAATAATATCTTGGAACATTTATTCTATTTACTTCACAGTTGGAAATCATTTCTTATTCAGCAAATAAATAACTTACCTTTTACAAATTAAAAGACCCAATTTGGTAAACATTGTATCAACCAATTAATTTAAATATATAATCAATTTTCTTTTTTATTTTTAAAATAAAAATAATCTTTTTTGCTAATTTTAATAAAAAAAATTGAAGTAATAATTAAGGAAATAATAATTAAAAATTAGAAGAAAAAATTGATGAATTTTATTTTTATAACCCTTAATCTTCTTATTAGAATTGGAAACAAATATCCCATCCCTCTTTTTCAATGTCCAGAATGACAAAAACTTGGTTTGACAATGGACGGAGTACCAACACGATCGTGCAAACTAAACCCCAAACATGCATCAATTCAGATCTGAAATTAAAACAAGGTTAAGAAACTCACGAGATGGATCCGTGGGGCGGGAGACCGTTGCCATCATGCAGGTTTTTTCTATGGGATGGATCCGATAGCTTGGCAAGTCCTCCTCTGTAAAAGCCTCAGCCTCCTCGCTGCCCTTTGCAAGGGATGGCTAATACTGTAACGATTCGTCAGCTTTTGTATTGATTAAGATGGGGCTTTTTCTTCAAATGTTGATGGTTTCCTTGCAATGATGGTTTCCTTGCAATGATGGCGGCCTCTTGGATGCTTGGAGGAAGAGCGAATCGCTCCCCTGCAGCTTGAAGACTATCCCAATGAAATAATCAGATAGCTGGTCGACGAATCGGGGACAGGGAGATTTTCGATCGAATTGAAACAATATAAGAATAACAATGAGTTCCAAGATCTGGAGGCTGGACGACCCTTGGCATCTTCAAGGAGGGAGCTGATCAACGGCAAACAAGATGCCACGCAAGCGTTTGCTTCATCTTCGCTGCCGTTCCCGAGAGCAAACCCTTCTTCTCGACCCAACCAGCTATTAACTACAAGAAAACGATTCTCTCCTCTTTCCAGCATCCAGGAGGCCGCCGTCTTGAAGGAGACCATTATTACTGAAACCCTAAGACTATAAGAAAAAAACTCTTCGTAATAAATACAAAAGCTGATGAATTATTACAATATTAGTATTCACTCTCCCTGGCGAAGGACAGCGAGGTGATTGAGGCGTTTTTATAGAGAAGGACTTGCCACGTTATGGGACCCATCCCGTAGAAAAAATACTGCATGATGGCAACGGTCTCCCATCCCGCGGACCCGTCTCGTGACTTTCTGTGGCTAGTTTTGAATTCACATCTGAATTGATACATTTAATGATTATTTTGTTATTATCAAATAAAATAAGTTAATTTGTTATTGGGAAATATAAATTTTTAATAGGGTTTATTTATAATTAAAGAAAAATATATATTTTAAAATTTTAAAAATATATTAAAATAATTTAAATACTTTTAAAACTAGAATCAAGGTTATTTTCATCTTTTAACATTTTAAAATCAAAATGAAATTACTACATTTCTCTTCAAAGAACAAATTATAAAATGACATCCTAGAGCTTTTCATATTTTTCATCTAGTTTTTTTAGTAATAATCATTTTTGAATATGGAGAAAATTAGTACTTTAACAAATATAAATATAATTTAAAAAATTTATTTTTTTTATCCTTTTCATGATTTTTTTTAATATCATCTATTAGTATTTTATTTCATTTAATTTTTATCCCACATTTTATCCTCATTTTTTATTGCTATTTAAAAAAAAATCATGATTAGAAATTTTGCTTTATGATTTGTTTTGTATTTTTCTTCTATGGAATTTTCCTGATCTCATAATTCGGATATCCTTCATTTAATTTTCTCTTTATTTAATTCTCTAAGTTAGGGGTTTTTTTATCTTTTTTAAAAAAAAACAAATTTCATTTTGTTTGTCATTGTTTGATTTACTAGTAACTAAGTTTTGATTGTTTTTATTTTTACTTTTTTATGAGGTTTGTCGCAGGGTTGGCATGATGGTGTGGGGGGTTTAAGGGCTGGTCACTTAGTTATTTGGTTATTACTACTAGACTACATACATCTAGAGAGCTAACTAAATTATTTTCAAGATTGAAAAACATTTTTTTATAAGATTGAAAACGGGGCATATAGAGCTACACCCATGGTTGTCAAAATCGCGATTTTGATCACGACACGGAAGGGGCTTCGAAACTCGGATCGTAAAATCGTACCAGAATTTTTCTGTATAAAAATCGTAAAATCACAATTAAAATCATGTAGATAGAAAAATCATAAAATCATAAGTAAAATATTTCTGAATATAATACAATATAATTATGGCCATAAAACTTCATTAGTTAAGGTTCATATATAATTCAAAATAACTTAAAAATACATTACAAAACAATTATGTCCATAGAATTTTATTAGGTAAAAACTAAACAAATTTAAAATAAATATTTTACGGATGTGCTATATAAATTAAAATCAGTCTCATGACCGTCATTTTTCTCGTTAGTTTTAAATACATTCATCAAAAGCATTATTATTGAAAGGATTATCAGTACTAATATTCATACCAACACCGATATCACTAGTACTAGCTCCAACTCCAACAAATTATTTCGACATCAGAACATGAAAATGATTTAAAAACATCAAAAAAAATTTAATTTAAAGTAAAAAAAAAAAAAAAATTAAGTATAAATTTTAAAGTTAATATTACTGATTTTCAAGAGTGATTCCATATATATATATAATTTATCCACCGGAAATGCTGGACAAATTGATTTGTCCATGTGGGACAATGTAATTTGTCCCACATTGGACAAATAGCATTGTCCCACATTGTTTTTTCAGTTTAAATAATCTTCACTCTTCAGCCGAGACAAGCAAGGTTCAAATTTTTCCTTACTCAATTTATCCTACATCGGATAAATAATTGAGAAGGCAAAAAAATTTGTGTATAAATATAAGAGGAGAATGAATTGGCTTTAAAATTTTGAAGCAACAGGATCGTAAAATCGGACCGATACGGTCTGATTTTATGATTTTGATGGATTTTGATCGAGTTTGACCGAGTTGGATCAAAATCGATTTTTCTACCCGAGTTGACAAGGTTTGATGAGTTCGCTCATAAAATCGGACGATTTTACAAATCAACT
Organism: Salix suchowensis; assembly: GCA_029030765.1. Lineage (NCBI taxonomy): Eukaryota > Viridiplantae > Streptophyta > Magnoliopsida > Malpighiales > Salicaceae > Salix > Salix suchowensis. The sequence goes on along the minus strand of CM054997.1, from coordinate 8,886,537 downwards.
CGTGATTTTGACAACCATGGTCACCCCTATTATTGCATGAAAACTGCTTAGTTTCGCATGATCATTTGTGATGATGGTTGCCTGCATTTTGTTGCCTTGATTACTACATAACGTCTTGTAGCTAATTTATCATCCTTAATTGCAAGGTTTTCAATTCAATTTTGGTTGGTGTTTTGTTTTTTTAATTGATATTTTGTTTTTTTCAATTGGACTGGAATATTTCATTTTTGAAGTGTTTGGCGCTCTGTTCCGGGGTTATACTGTTTATGCATATATATATATATATATATATATATATATATATATATATATATATATATATATATATATATTCAAAAAAAAGTTCAAATCCAAAAAAATATTATTTAGAATTGTGCAATTTAAATTTAAAATATAAGTACAAAATGAGAGTTTAACTAATATAATTCGACCGACTTGATGAGTTCAAAGATAACATGAAAAATTGATAAAAATATAGTTTAATAAAAAAAATCAAGTTGATATCTTAAAAATATATTGAATCAACTCGGGTCAACCTACTTTAACATTTCAAATGTGTGACTTCCGTTATAAGACCATGATATCCTTAAATAAAGCAAATCAAATGAAGATATAAAGTTCAATTCGTAATAAACTCATTGTTGAATAATGAAATTGAGAAAAAATTTGACAATAAAACGATTTCTCTGAACAAAATTATGAGCATGTATAATATTATGAGAATGTTATCATCAATCTCATAAGGTCATTACATTCTTTTATCGCTCTAAAATTTTAACATGATATATTTAAATATGTCAAGAGACTCTCATAAATTTTATCTCAATCTAATGGTCATATTAAGAGATATGATTGAAATTGTAAAATTATTCACTATTAAAAAAATACTATTTGACTGGAACGGAACGAGCGAAACATGACTAGAATGTTCCGGCTGAAATTTGGGCAGAATTACCAAAACAAACCAAAATTTTAAGTGAGGTAAAACCGTGTTGTTTTATCTCATTTTCTTAACTGATACAAATATTTTGGTCATTTCAAGCGAAACAGAATGAGATCAACAACACTACTTGATTGCCCTTTCAGCAATTGGATGAGAGTCATGTCACTAAAGATACAAAGAAGAGCAGTGCGAAAGTTGGGTGCGATGTAGACTCCTCTGTAGTTGCATATTTGAAGTGTCTTGTCCATCCAAGTTGAAAATATCATCTGAATTAATTAATATTTAAAATAAGTCACATAATCTCTCTAGTGGGTTAATCATTGATATTTTAAATATGAACCTTCTAAAAAGTCCACTATTTTATTAGGATATTTATCCATTTTTTCTCATAAATTAAAAGAAGATTGGTTGATTATTTTTTCTGAAATATTGGCCAAATTATAAGGGATTTAATTAACTTGATATTAAAATCTCAAGGCAAATGCAAAAAACCAAAAATAAAAATCTTATCTTTAATCAAAACATGAATTTATATTTGGTCATATGCAACACACAACAACATTATTTTTCTTTTTTATGTATATACTTTTAATAAAGACAAAACTACCAAAATAAATTTAAGGGATTGTTTATCAAACACACCCTTAAATCCAAAAATTCAACATAAGTTATAGTTCAAACAAACAGAATCTTGATCTCGAGTCAACTTGACCTATTGACTTAGTTGATTGACCCAAACGAGTTGACTCGACAAGGTTAAACTTGAAAACCAACATAAAACATATTAAACTTCATAAAAATACAAAAACTCAAAAGAAATCAAGTCAAAACGAATCGAACTCACACAAAAGAAAGAGCACTGATCTTGAACTCAAAATGTTGAAAGTTAATTCAAACTAGTTTTCAATCAAAGAGACACATGGGCATAAATGGTCTAAAAAAGTTCATAATCCAGATCATAAGTTATTACAAAAAATCTTAAGAGCCAAGGAAAATTGTACCATAGGCATGTCTAAGTGTGTGGATTTCATTGAAACATACCTATGCATGATTAATTAGAAGCTAAGGAAAACATATGTAAATAATTTATGATAGATGCATAGCAAGGGATTAAATTGAATTATCAATTGTAATTGTTTTGCCTTTAATTGAGAATTGCATGATATATCTTCTTAGTTAATAAATTGACATTATAACAAGTATTATGAGGAAAACGATTCTCCTGAAGTTTTTATATTTCTTTGGAAAATGATGACCATCTACGACAACTACTTAAACCAACAAACATGTAAATTCAAGGAAAATGGATTATTCTAATAATAACATTAACATAGCTATTCTTGGAGAGTATTTGCAAGATTTCAGCCTGCGTTTCTTGAATAATGGCTTAAAAATGCAAGTTATGAACAAATTGATGAACCAAAAAATTCTTGAATTTGTTTGGTATTGTGTTTTAAAAGCGTTTTTAAAGAGTGAAAAATTGTGTGTTCTTAGATTATTTTCATGTGCTGATGTCAAAAATAATTCTAAAAAAATAAAAATAAAATATCATTTTGATGCATTTCTAAATGGAAAAACACTTTCAAAAGCAATCTTAACAGCACTCTCAAAGAGGAGGAAAGAAATATCAAAGATAGCAAAAGGAATCACTAACATGATTCCCACTTCTCATGCAATTTTTTGAGCCAAATAAACAAAAGCTTTTGTTGAAGAAAAGGAGTAGAAGGTAAAGAGAAATTGTTGGGTTATTGAGAAAAAAAAGAAAGGGATATTTTAAAAAATATATTTTTTTATATGAATTTACCCTTAGAAAAAATAATCAATTTAAAACTTATGAATTGCATTAGAGAAAAAGAAGCCATAATCAATGTTAAGGTGGGGCATGAAATCGCCTTAAAACATTTTCCCCCCCATCAATCCCATAATTCAACAAGTATACTTCTTAATGGAAAAAATAAAAAATAATAATTTACTTTTTCACTACAAAGAAACAATTATAATTATAAAATATGAAAGAAAAATTTTTTTTTAGAAAAAAATGTTTTCTTTTTCCTGATTTTCATAAACTAAGAAAAGATATATACATTGAAAGATAAGAAGAGTTTCTTTTTTCTAATACTGACCTTGGAAAAGAAGAAGAATTTTTATTTTTTCAATATGAGACAGTTTTATGGTTGGATAGTGATAAATTGTCAACCAAAAGTTATTTGAAGTTATTTTTTTATTTATTCACAATTTTATCTTATATATTTTAATATTCCGTATTAATGTTGGTCGTTGTTCTTTGGTCTCTCTCGGTATCCATTTTTGGTTATTGGGTTAAGCCTGGTTCACCCATGAAGGATGAACCTGGTGTAAGTATTTAAAGTAGTTACTAAAAAAAGCAATTGTTTCATCTACTTATATAAATAGGAATATAACTAATAATAAAACATTTATTATTGAAATAACATAGCTCTTTATCTCTTCTTCTTCTTCTTCTTCCCTGCAAGGACCATAAGACTGGCTACAAACAAGATAATATATGAAGTTAACCAGGCTCGAACAAATTACCTTTTAAAAATTAGACAAGGAAAATTTCGGTGATCTTACTAAACTAAACAAACTACCATAATAAAAACAAAATATAAGTTCATACTAACCTTAAACCTGGTAAACCAAGCATTGATCTACGGTCTCCATTCGAGAGTTTTGGATGACAACGATGAATTCATACATACAGGGAAATAATATCTTGGAGCATTTCTTTTATTTACTTGACAGTTGGAAATCATTTCTTATTCAGCAAATAAATAACTTACCTTTTAAAAAATTAAAAGACCCGATTTGGTAACATTGTATCAACCAATTAATTTAAAATATAATCAAATTTTTATTTTTTTATTTTTAAAATAAAAATAATTTTGTTCTAATTTTAATAACTTTTTTGAAGTAATAATTACGGAAATAATAATTAAATATTAGAAAAAAAATTGATGAATTTTATTTTCTTAACTCGTAATCTTCTTCTTAGAATTGGAAACAATAAAAACTAACAAATATCCATCCCTCTATTTCAATGTCCAGAATGACAAAAACTTGGTTTGACAATGGACGGAGTGACAGCACCATCGTGCAAACTAAACCCCAAACATGCATCAATTCAGATCTCAATTAAAACAAGGTTAAGAAACTCACGAGATGGATCCGTCGTTGCCATCATGCAGTTTTTTTCTATGGGATGGATCCGATAGCTTGGCAAGTCCTCCTCTGTAAGAGCCTCAACCTCCTCGCTGCCCTTTGCAAGGGATGGCTAATACCGTAACGATTCGTCAGCTTTTGTATTGATTAAGATGGGGCTTTTTCTTCAAATGTTGATGGTTTCCTTGCAATGATGGCGGCCTCTTGGATGCTTGGAGGAAGAGCGAATCGCTCCCCTGCAGCTTGAAGACTATCCCAATGAAATAATCAGATAGCTGGTCGACGAATCGGGGACTGGGAGATTTTCGATCGAATTGAATCGAATTGAAACAATATAAGAATAACAATTGAGTTCCAAGATCTGGAGGCTGGACGACCCTTGGCATCTTCAAGGAGGGAGCTGATCAACGGCAAACAAGATGCCACGCAAGCGGTTGCTTCATCTTTGCTGCCGTTCCCGAGAGCAAACCTTTCTTCTCGACCCAACCAGCTATTAACTGCAAGAAAACGATTCTCTCCTCTTTCCAGCATCCAGGAGTCCGCCATCTTGAAGGAGACCATTATTACTGAAACCCTAAAACCATAAGAAAAAAACTCTTCGTAATAAATACAAAAACTGATGAATTATTACAATATTAGTATTCACTCTCCCTTGCGAAGGATAGCGATGTGATTGGGGCGTTTTATAGAGAAGGACTTGCCACGTTATGGGACCCATCCCGTAGAAAAATACTCATGATAGCAACAGGTCTTCCATCCCACGGACCCATCTCGCGACTTTCTGAGGCTAGTTTTAAATTTTAATTCACATCTGAATTGATACATTTAATATTTATCTTTGAAAACTTAATAATCAGTGAATATAATGATTATTTTGTTATTCTCAAATAAAATTAGTTAATTTATTATTGGGGCAATATAATTTTTTAATAGGGTTTATTTATTATTATCATACTAATTAGAGACAAATATATTTTTTAACATTTTAAAAACATATTAAAAAATTTAAATACTTTTAAAACTAGAATCAAGTTTATTTTCATCTTTTAACATTTTAAAAGAAAAATGAAATTACTACATTTCTCTTCAAAGAAAAAATTATATAATGACATCCAAGAGCTTTTTTTTTTCATCTAGTTTTTTTAGTTATAATCATTTTGAATTAGGAGAAATTCAGTACTTTAACAAATATAAATATAATTAAAAAAATATTTTTTTATTCTTTTCATTAAAATTATCGATGATATTAATTTTTATTATCATCTATCAATATTTTATTTCATTTAATTTTTATACTAGATTTTATCCTTATTTTTTATTACTATTTTTAAAAAACAAATTGATGATTACAAATTTTGCTTCATGATTTGGTTTTGTATTTTTCTTTTATGGATTTTTCCTGATCTCATGATTCGGGTTACAAGTTTTGAAAGATTAGCTCAATTTAACTTAGTCTTTCTTTTAAATTATATCCTTTAATTGATTTTTTCCCCTAATTTAAGCCTTTAAGTTAGGGCTTTTTATCCTTTTTTGAAGAAAAAAAACTTTTTGTTCTTCAATGTTTAATTTACTAGAAACTAGGCATTGATTATTTTTTTTACTTTTATGAGGTATGTCGCAGGGATGGCGCAATGGTGTCGAGGGTTTTGAGGAGTCATCCCCAAGTTATTTTGTTATTGTTGTTATAAAACTTGAATGTTCTAGTCTTTCTCAAATGTTTGAAGAGTAAAGGGTTGGTTGTGGTTAGAGAAGGTGTTAGTACTCTTAATGCACCTACTTGAGATTAGTTGTTTTATGGGTTTAGTGTGGTTTGGATATTTGGATGGTTTACTAACAAGTGTTTTGGTTTAGAATTTATTCATATGAATAAATTCGACCTTTTAAATTTATTATGTGCTTGTGTAGCAAAATAAATTCTTATATGGATAAATCAATTCAGATATTCTACCAGAGTTTACATGTTATGGATAAAGGATATTATGATAAAATACATTCAATTAAATTTGATGAGTATTAGGATAACTATGATAATTTTTCAGATAAATTATTAATGTTTTAAATACCAACTTTCTCATAGGTCTAGTATTCATATTAGGATATTTATCGTTAATTCTCATTAATTAAAGGAATACTAATTAAAATATTCACAATTAAAATTAATGAATATTTAAAATAAGTCTAATACTTTTTATGCGTTAATCGTTGATATTTTAAATATGAACCCAAAAGACAAAGTTAATTTTTTTTATTAAAACATGATTTTATATTTGGTCATATGCAACACATAAAAACATTTTTTTTGTTATTTTAAAAATCTTAATAAATATAAAATTGTCAAAATAAAGTTAAGAGAGTGTTTGTCAAATACACACGTAAGTTAAGGGTCAACAAACAAACCATTGATCTCGAGTCAACTCGATTTGTTGACTTAATTGATTGACCCAAATGAGTTGACCCAACAAGGGTAAACTCAAAAGACAATAAGAGAAATAAACCATCAGCTACACATATTAAACTTCAAAAATACAAAATACTAAAAAGAAATCGATTGAAAACGAATCAAACACTAAAAAAATAAATACTAGTTTTCAAACAATAAGGACATGGACATGTGAGTCTTGGATCATAAGTAAATGGCTTTATAGTGAATTGTGTTATATTTTTTAGGTTAAAACAAGTTAAAAATGAAGTTTTTGATATTTTAAAAATAAGACCCTAACTTTTTCTTAAGTAGCCCTTAACTTTTATATTCTTACTATTTTTTAATTTCAGTTAATTTATTAGAATGACAATTAAAACATACACATTTATGCCATAGTTTTCAACAACAATAAAGTTTTATGGTAACATTAACAATTATTTTATTAATAATTACATACTAACCTAATATGCAAAAGATTTCTTAGAATTTGATCATTAATATTCAATGAAAATAAAATAATAAATGAAGTTAACCAGGCTCAAAATTGTGAGAAGCCATTAATAGCAATCGTAATGCCCTTTTGTTTGATGTTGCTTGAAACCCAACTCTCCTGAGCTTCTGCTGCTGTGAAATCTTGAACAACGCTAACTATAAAGTGGGTGTTTGGGGCGGCGGTTCAACATGTGGTTACGTTGAACCGCAACCTCAATCGCAAGCATTACCAAACAGGTAGGGTTTTTTCTGTGGGTCCCACCTAAATACCTGTGATTGCACTACTCGATCATGTATCGAGAATATGATCATCAACAGAGAGACTAAACCAAAGGCAGCTACAAAATTTGCAGTAGTTGCAACCTTCCAAGGCTCATACCGGCCACCACACAACATCATTTCCGACACCGCCACCACAAGAAGAACCACCTCGGCTTCCTCTACCCGTCGGTATTGGTCGTTGATCCTCTCTTTATAGTCGGTCATGTTACTGTTCACGTGAACGAAAGGTGCAATGCACCGTTTTGTGCCTGTGTAATATTAATTGTCGAATTTGCATCACAATTGACCGTAACTGAGTTTTATTTTTGTGGACTTTTAATAAACTAATTTTTTTCCTTTTGCATCTTTAATTACTAAGCCAACAAGGTTTTTTTTTTCTTATTCAATTTAACTAATTAGTCTATTAAAAGAATTATCCAAGACATCAAAATAAGGTTTTAATTTAAATCAATTTTAATATTAATTCAATTAAATCCATTTAATTTAAAAATCAATTTGTTATCTAGCTGATTTGGCTAAACTTGAGTTTATTTTTTTATATTCTTATATAACATTTTTTTTTACTATATTTAATAATATATTTGATATCAATATGAAAAACATGGTAACCAAACATTCAAAACTGTTTTTCATCAAACCTCAAACTCAATCATAGTTTTAACCAAAACACTTCAATTTCAGTTACAAACCGCAGTTAAAAACATTTTTCATGAAACTAATTTTTTTTAACCTCAACCACAAGAGCTGTGTGAAACAAGCCCAAAACTGGATACCACAAGCTTGCGGCAAATAATCCTAACCCTTGAAGCGTAGAGGCTACAATTTTTTTTAAGATATAATATTAATATGATTAAAACAAATTCAATATTTCTTGAAATAGACTTGTTATGTTATCTATTTTCCATAAATATTTATGTTATCATTCTTATTCGCTTTGAAGGATGCAAAATATTACAATGAAAACTAAATAAAAGAAGAAAAGATATAGTTAATATTGTCACGCCATTCATCAGCATCAATAGTTTTACTCATGGAAATATTCATCAGTATTTATTTTACCGATGTTCTCACAAAAAAAATCGTCGGTCAGTAAAACCCTTACCAATAATTGCTATTTTGTTTGTAATTTCATCAGTAATGAATATACTAATGGCTTTATTGAAGGACAAAGAACACCAAAAAGAGATTTTCCTTCACAGTTTTGTCAGTAAATCCATCACTATATTAAACATATGACTGATAAAGTTTGCATCGGTAATATCATTAGTAACATTTTGTTGATAATTTGTTAATATGCCTGTTTGGAAGTGCAATTGTGGTAACTTTTTCAAAGTGCTTTTCGTGTCGAAATATATGAAAAATGATGTTTTTTTTTAAAAAAATCATTTTTTGACATCAATACATTAAAATTATCTGAAAACACCAAATCGCCGGTTTTTAAAATGAAAAAAAAAATCAAATTTTTCCCAAACACCGGTTGCAATGCACTCCCAAACGAGGTTTTAGTAGCATTTGCAGTAATTATTTTCCAGCTTCTATGGAAAATACCGACATAAATTTTTGTCTTGAATTCAATCACAAATATTTTTTGAGTTATGTTAAATTTTGTACATTCAAAATTAAAATACAGCAAATCTATAACAAAAATAGCATTGAAGGAGGAGCACACGAATCACCCCAATATAATTGCATCATCAACATTCGACACAATTTGACTGTCTAAGGATGAAATCCAATTGTCTCCTGATAAAATGTGGTCATCTCTTCACGCACTTTCTCAACTATGGTCATATGAAACTTCAAAGTTTAGTTTAACAAAATTACAACCTAATTGCAGCTTGATTCTTCCACACCTTTCTTGCAATATCCTTCCAATCAAACATTCCCTTACAGTAAAAAATTAGTGAAGGAAAATTTCAGTGATCTCACTAAACTAAACAAATTACCATAATAAATGTCGCGACGACGATTTTTTTTTACGCGCTTCACGCCCCGTCATCACCCCTTTGATTCAGGGGGAGACAACGGCGCGCGGTGAAATATGGGGTTGTTTATAGCCGTAAAATTTACGACTATAATTCTAAGGAGTCGCCACCTAGTATTAAGGTTACTAGGAACCTATTGGTCTGCGAGAGTCTAGGGTAAGGGGACTTGTTGTGCAAGGGGAAGACGCATCACCCCCAGTGCACCCTACCTAAGGTAAGCTGCATTGTTGTTTGGTTGTTTTTCTAAGTTAAAATTTTTACACTGCATTTTCAAAAATACATTTTTTGTCTACGGGTGTACTTTACAATGTAATTTTACACCGCATTTACAAGTTTTTTATCTACGGGTGTACTTTACAATGTAATTTTACACCGTAGTAAAAATCTTTTTTTTTTATCTACGGGTGTACTTCACAATGTAAATTTGCACCGTAGTAAAATTTATTTATTTTTTTATCCGCGGGTGTACTTTACAATGTAAATTTACACCCTAATAGATGAAACAAAATAATTGTTAAATTATTTTTGACATTTTGGCCGACTTCCAACGGATAATCGCAAACTGGTTACGATATCCAAATTTTTTATTTTTAAAAATATGGAAAAAGATGCAACATATTTTTTTACTGAAAAATACAATGAGAAAAGCTTTGGAATCCCAGTAGTATGCACAAAAAACAAATACATTTTTTTTATATTTTTGAATTTTTTGTAATAATAATAGTAGTAAAATAAAAATATTTTTTTTGTCAATTTGTATTTTTTATTTTTTATTTTTTTATTATTTTTTTGGGGGTCAATTTGTCGACCACTAGTGGTGATGACACTCAGTCTTATTAGTCGGGCTTCCAGCCCTCGGAAAGTCGTGGTCGGGTCATCGACCACAGGCAATGACTGACCCCAGTCTTAGTGGGTCGGGCTTCCAGCCATCGTGGGGCCTGGGAAGCTCTGGACAGTGTGGGCTGGAAGCCCAAAGGATATGGGTCGGGCTTATGACCATCATGGGCCGAATGCACCCCAAATAAACTTGGACTGGGCTTCCAGTCCTCACGGGCTGGAAGCCCAAATCTTTAAAAATGTGGGCCGGGCATAAGGCCCGGACTGCTTATTATGCCTCGGCCCGCACGCACGAACAGGGACGAAAATTGCGTCCCGTCTGCATGCAGAGCCGAGGAAGACGATGAATAGTCTTTTTTCCGAATGCGGCGAAAGGATTACCTGTTAGTACTGTTAGGTAGAGGAGGTCGAGGTGATGATTCCTGTCGTGGTGGCGTCGTCAACGGTGGCCTGTGGTGGCCGGTGGGAGCTTCCAAAGTCGCCGGGCTTTATGTTGCAGTGGCTGCAACTGCCGTTGTGTCTTCGCCTGAGAGTTTGGTTCAGTTGCTGGCGTCGAGGGGAAACTCACGGTGGTGATAAGGGTGGCTTTGGGCGGTTGAATGGCCTGCAACGGTGGAGAGAGGAAGCTCAACCGGGGCTGTTTTTTAGAGAGAGAGACGAGCTGTTGAAACTGGGGAGAGAGAGGAGCTGCAACGGGGAAGATGGAGGAGCTGCGACGGGGTTGAGAGGTGGTATTTTTGTGTGATATTTCCTTGTTTTTGATTGTTTTTCTTCCCTAGGTTTCTTTCTTTTTCTTCTTTTTTTTTTGCCCGCAACTCTCTGTTCTTTCGTTTTTTTTCTTTCTTTTTCTTTTCTCCCTTTTTCTTTCTTTTTTTCCTCCCCTCTGGTGCATGCTGCGAATGGTTGCACTTATAGGAAAAAAAAGCAACCGTTCATCATGCACATTGCATGAGATTGTTGCCCTCTGCATTTTGCAGAGGGCCTGAGGGGTGAGCTGTGGCCTCTGCAAAAATGTAGAGGCCTGAGGGAATGTTGTGGCCTCTGCAATGCAGAGGCCTGAGGGAATACAGGGCATGATCCTGCACTGTTCAGGTGTCGGAACAGTGCAGGGACATGCCAAATTTGTGATTGAAAAATACAATTTGGTCCCTCAATGTTAGATTGGTTCAATCGCAACCCCAATTAGTTTTAAACTTTTAATTTTATGCAATTGTATCCCCATCAAAATTTCAACAGCAACCTTAAATGCGCGTGCCCTTTTTATTTTGGTTTTTGGTTTCTGATTTGCGCGATTTAACCTTCAATTGACTGTTAAATTCTCAATTTGTTCAATTTGGCCCCTGATTTCGCATTATTGACTTAAAAATTCAAATCGATCTCCGAAAAATCCATTCTCATCAATTAATCCCGAATTAAATTCAAGAAATTAATTTCTCACTGACTAAGCCCTTAATAAAATTAATTTGACCAATTTAAAGTATAATTAAGTCCTTGCACTTAATTAAATCCTTCAATTGGATCTTAAATTAATTCTCGATCATAATTAAACTTTAAATTTGTTGACGATTAAATCGAATCAACCCATAAAAAATATAATTATGTCGTTTAACTTAGTTTTTACACAGATCCAACCAACGATAAATTACTTTTGTCTTAAATCTGTATTTTTCTCTATTTTTGGAACCAAAGAGATACGATTGGACTCACGACAACGACCAAAATTTCAGATTGATTTTTCCGCCCTACGCCAGACTCCTTTTTATTTTATTTTTGTTATTTTTATTTTATTTTGGAGAGTAACCCAAAAATTAGGTTACGACAATAAAAACAAAATTTAAGTTCATACTAACCTTAAATCTTGTTGTTGTTGTTGGTTATTGGGTTTGACCTGGTTCGCACCATGAGGGATGAACCTGGACTATTTATCTAGAGGTGTGGTTTGACCTGGTTCGTCCATGAGAGATGAACCTAGTCTATTTATCTAGGGGTGTTATTTATGGGTATCCACCAAGTAACTTCTCCTCTCTATATATAAATATGGACTTCCCTCTCATGGTAAATGATAAGTTTTTCATATAATTAGAAGATAGTTCTTTCACTCAATTCTCTACATTAAACTTGATAAGATCTGTAAGGATCTTCGTGCCGTGAAACATTGCTTTGGTTCTAGTAATCAAAGTTGTACTGAAATAATTGATTCAGGAGTAAGAAAAACAGAATCTAACAAGTAAATTTTTCTTATCGATTGTACACTTTTAAACCAAGCATTGATCTACGATCTCTATTCGAGAGTTTTGGATGACAACGAAGAATTCATACCGGGAAATAATATCTTGGAACTTCTTTTTTTATTTACTTACAGTTGGAAATCACTTCTTATTCAGCAAATAAATAACTTACCTTTTAAAATTAAAAGACCCAATTTGGTAAACATTGTATCAACCAATTAATTTAAAATATAATCAATTTTCTATTTTTCAAATAATTTTTTTTCTACGGAAATAATAATTAAAAATTAGAAAAAATTGATGAATTTTATTTTCTTAACTCTTAATCTCCTTATTAGAATTGGAAACAATAAAAACTAACAAATATCCCTCCCTCTCTTTCAATGTCCAGAATGACAAAAACTTGGTTTGACAATGGACGGGAGTACCAACACGATCGTGCAAACTAAAACCTAAACACGCATCAATTCAGATGTGAATTAAAACAAGCTCAAGAAACTCACGAGATGGATCCGTGGGGTGGGACACCGTTGCCATCATGCAGTTTTATCTATGAGATAGATCCGGTAGCTTGGCAAGTCCTCCTCTGTAAGAGCCTCAACCTCCTCGCTGCCCTTTGCAAGGGATGGTTAATACCGTAACGATTCGTCAGCTTTTGTATCGATTAAGACGGGGCTTTTTCTTCAAATGTTGATGGTTTCCTTACAATGATGGCGGGCTCTTGGTTGCTTGGAGGAGGAGAGAATCGCTCCCCTGCAGCTTAAAGATTCTCTTGACTATCCCAATGAAATAATCAGATAGCCGGTCGAGGAATTGGGAATTTTCGATCGGATCGAATCGAATTGAATAATAATAACAATGAGCTTCCAGGATCTGGAGGCTGGACGACCCTTGGCATCTTCAAGGAGAGAGCAGATCAAGATCGGGGACTGGGAGATTTTCTATGGGATGAGCTGCAAGAAAACGATTCTCTCCTCTTTCCAGCTACCAAGAAGCCGCCATCATGAAGGAGACCATTATTACTAAAACCCTAAAATCGTAAGAAAAAAACTCATCATAATAAATACAAAAATAAAAAAACTGAAGAATTATTATAATATTATCATTAATTATCCTTTGCAAAGGACAGCGAGGTGATTGAGGATTTTTATGGAGGACTTGCCACGTTATAGGACGCATACGGTAGAAAAAAAACTACAGCATGGCAACGGTCTCCCATCCCACGGACGCATCTCGTGACTTTCTTAAGTTAGTTTTAATTCACATCTGAATTGATATATTTAATATTTATTTCTAAAAAATAATAATCAGTGAATATAATGATTATTTTGTTATTATCCTATAAAATAAGTTATTTATTATTGGGCAATGTAATTTTTTAATAGGGTTTATTTATTATTATGATACTAATCAAAGACAAATATATATTTTAACATTTTAAAAACATATTGAAATTACTATATTTCTCTTCAAAGAAAATAAATTATAAAATGACATCCAAGAGCTTTTCATATTTTTCATCTAGTTTTTTTTAGCTATAATCATTTTGAATTAGGAGAAATTTAATACTTTAACAAATGTAAATATAATTTTAAAACTTTTTTTTTTATTTTTTTTTATCATTTTCATGATTTTTTTATCATCTATTAATATTTTATTTTATTTAATATTTATACCAGATTTATCTTTTTTTTATTATTATTTTAAAAAAAATAATGATGATTAGAATTTTTGCTTCATGATTTGTTATGTATTTTTCTTCTATAATATTTTCTCGATCTCATGATTCAGTTCACGAGTTTGGAAGATTAGTTTAATTTAACTTTAGTTTTTTTTATATATAAATATATCCTTTATTTGACTTTTCTCTTAATTTTATCTTCTAAGTGAAGGTTTTTCTATTCTTTCTTTTAAAAAAAAAAAAAAAACAAATTTCATCTTGTTCTTCAATGTTTGATTTACTATTAACTAAGCTTTGATTTTTTTTTTATGAGGTTTATCACAAGGTTAGCATGATGGTGTTAGGGCTTTTGAGACTAGTTATTTGGTTATTGCTACAAGAATACCAAATGTTCTGTTATTTCTCATATTTTCAAAGGGTGTGGGATTGATTATTGTTTTATTGGTTTGGTGTAGTTTGGGTATATGGATGGTTTCCTAATGAATGTTTTGGTCTCTCTCTCTCTCAATATCAATTTTTAGTTATTGGGTTGGGCCTGGTCCACTCATGAGGAATGAGTCTGATCCAAATATTTAGAGAAGTTAGTAAAGAAAGTAATCAATATAAAAAATAGAGACATAACCAATATAAAAAAAAAGGTTTTATTTCATTATTGAAATAACATAGTTCTCTCGCTCTTCTTCCATCTTGATTCTCTGTATTAACTTAGCAAGATTTATAAAAATATTCATACTGTAAAATATCATTTTAATTCTAGTAATTGAAATGACACTGAAATAATTGATCCAGAATAAGAAAATGAATCCCCACAAGTATTCAATTCTACACTTATCACAAGAGGTTAACCAAGAAGAAAATATATCTCTGGTTCGATCTTATGATAAGATGTTGACGGGCTCTCCTCCTCCTCCATGATTTAGCTATTGCATCTGCGAATGAGTATATATATATATATATATATATATATATATATATATATATATATATATATATATATATATAGAATATGCTATGATTAAGAGTTCTTGAGCTGTAACCAGAATCAGTCATCTGTCAAGCCCTTCTTCTTCCCTGCAAGGACCATAAGACTGGCTACTTCTGCTGCTGCGAATGAATTATTTTTTATTAAATGAAGATTAAGATTGTGGTATTTGAAAAACAAAATTACAAAGATGGTCGAATTACCAAATCGCAGCGTGATTCTCCCACTCCTTTCTTGCAACATTCTTCCAATCAAATTTTCCCTTACAGTAAAGAATTAGAGAAGGAAAATTTCATACTAATCTTAAACCTTGTAAACCGAGCATAGTCTCCATTCGAGAGTGTTGGATGACAACGATGAATTCATCCATACAGGGAAATGATATCTTGGAACATTTCTTTTATTCAGCAAATAAATAACTTACCTTTTAAAAATTAAAAGACCCAATTTGGTAACATTGTGTCAACCAATTAATTTAAAATCTAATCAATTTTCTTTTTTTAATATAAAAATTATCTTTTTCTAATTTTAATATATTTTTTGAAGTAAAAATTACGGAAATAATAATTAAATATTAGAAACAAATCTGATGAATTTTATTTTCTTAACTCTTAATCTTCTTATTAGAATTGGAAACAAATATCCCTCCCTCTATTTCAATGTCCAGAATGACAAAAACTTGGTTTGACAATGGACGGAGTGACAACACCATCGTGCAAACTAAACCCCAAACATGCATCAATTCAGATTTCAATTAAAACAAGGTTAAGAAACTCACGAGATGGATCCGTCGTTGCCATCATGCAGGTTTTTTCTATGGGATGGATCCGATAGCTTGGCAGGTTCTCCTCTGTAAAAGCCTCAGCCTCCTCGCTGCCCTTTGCAAGGGATGGCTAATACCGTAACGATTCGTCAGCTTTTGTATTGATTAAGATGGGGCTTTTTCTTCAAATGTTGATGGTTTTCTTGCAATGATGGCGGCCTCTTGGATGCTTGGAGGAAGAGAGAATCGCTCGCCTGCAGCTTGAAGACTATCCCAATGAAATAATCAGATAGCTGGTCGACCGAATTGAATCGAATTGAATAATAAGAATGAGCTTCCAAGATCTGGAGGCTGGACGACCCTTGGCATCTTCAAGGAGGGAGCTGATCAACGGCAAACAAGATGCCACGCAAGCGGTTGCTTCATCTATGCTGCCGTTCCCAAGAGCAAACCTTTCTTCTCGACCCAACCGGCTATTAACTGCAAGAAAACGATTCTCTCCTCTTTCCAGCATCCAGGAGGCCGCCGTCTTGAAGGAGACCATTATTACTGAAACCCTAAAACCATAAGAAAAAAACTCTTCCTAATAAATACAAAAGCTGATGAATTATTACAATATTAGTATTCACTCTCCCTGGCGAAGGACAGCGAGGTGATTGAGGCGTTTTATAGAGAAGGACTTGCCACGTTATGGGACCCATCCCGTAGAAAAAAACTACATGATGGCAACGGTCTTCCATCCCGCGGACCCATCTCGTGACTTTCTGCGGCTAGTTTAAATTCACATCTGAATTGATACATTTAATGATTATTTTGTTATTATCAAATAAAATAAGTTAATTTGTTTTTGGGAAATATAAATTTTTAATAGGGTTTATTTATAATTGAAGTAAAATATATATTTTAATATTTTAAAAATATATTAAAATAATTTAAATACTTTTAAAACTAGAATCAAAGGTTATTTTCATCTTTTAACATTTTAAAAGCAAAATGAAATTACTACTTTTCTCTTCAAACAAACCCTTGATCTCGAGTCAACTCGACTTGTTGACTTAGTTTATTGACCCAAATGAGCTGACTCGACAAGGGTAAACTCAAAAGACAACTAGAGAAACAAACCTTAAGCCAAACATATTAAACTTGACAAAAACATAACTCAAAAGAAATCAAGTCTAAACAAATCAAACACACAAAAAAAAAATACCAGTTTTCAACCAAAGAAAGACATGAACATTTGTGGTCTGGATCATAAGTAAATAAAAATATTGTTGTCAAAACAAAAAAGAGATACACGAGTAAGAAAATAGAATTTTGATCAAGAAGATAATTTTTTCCTCTTTAATTCAAATCATTATGTTTTTTTCGAGGAATATCATAAATAATTAATGTATGAAAGTCCAAATACCTTATAATAACTATTTCAAAATTTCACTTCTTAAAAAAAAACTAACTTTTGAAAAAGAAATAGTACATGTAAACATAATAACATATGATCTTGATGAGTCATCTGTCAGGCCCTTCTTCTTCTTCTTCTTCTTCCTCCTCCCTGCAAGGACCATAAAACTGGCTACAAACAAGATAATATACGAAGTTAACCAGGCTCAAAACTGTGAGAAGCCAGTAATAGTAATCATAATGCCCTTTGTTGATTTTGCTTGAAACCCAGCTCTCCTGAGCTTCTCCTCCCTGTGAAATTCTCGAACAGCGCTAACTATAAAACTGGATACCAAGCTTGCGGCGGATAATCCTAACCCTTGAAGCGTAGAGGCTACGCTGGACATGGTTTTCGGCAGCTCAGCGTAGAAGAACTCGTTCTGTGCTATAGCATTGAAAGCCTCAGCCAATCCACTCAGGATAAAATGCGGTAATAACCACATTGCTGAAATGTTCAATGGAGCATCAGGATCGTCTGAAAATCCTTCCTTGATTGCAGTTTCCCGCCGACAACTCTCGGCAATCGCCAGTGCTGCCATGGAGATCGTCGATAATAGAATGCCGATGCCCATTCTTTGTTTCAAGTTGAGGCAAACGATTTTTCCTCTGGCTTTCGATGCTAGCGGGATAATTATACGATCATAGAGAACAACCCACGTAGTGATGACGAGAACTGAAATTGAGGGGAAGCTGGCTGCAGGAACTTCGAATTTTGAAGTGATGTGTCTTTCCATGGTGGATGCCTGGAGTACTAGAAAAGAGCTTTGGCTTACATTCACAGACTTCAACATTCCGGCTGACCATATTGGGATTACCTTGATTAGTGCTTTTAGATCTTCTACTTGATCTACTGTACACAGACTCCATGAATCTGAAGCTTTTTCATCTGGGGCCAAGTCTTCTTGAGGATTTCTAATAATGCAAGCTTTATTTAAGAACCTAATACAGGGAAGGCAAAAGGGAAGCTTTTAGGACCAACATTGAAACAGATTATGATTAAAACTACGGCAGTATTCAGTATTATTCACATGCTAATTATCTCATCTCTTAGCCTTAATTACTTACTGAAATGCCAGAAAAAGGAGAGAGCAATTTAAAAACAAGATTTTCAACATTTTTCATTCAAAAGGTTGCCGATAAGAACCATGTCATCTAAAAATTTAAACTGTCAGGTGAGGGTCTAGAATATGATTTATATTATTCAATAACACATTCTCGCAGGTGAAATCCCTTTGAGCTAGAAACTTGCACAGATTGATCACACTGTCTTTGACTTGATTTTTTATCAAATAAAATAGGAGTGGTGAGATTCAAACTCGTGACCGCTAAATCAACAAGACTGTGATACCATATTAAAAGAACTATCTCACCTAAAACTTAACACTTCTTTCTTTCTACATGTACTAATAATGCAAATGATGAACTCAGAGGCATAGTTCGTATTTTATGCAGGCAAAACTTGCAGCTCTATAAATTCAGGACACAAACCTCAGTTTTTCACTTGGTACAAGAAGCTTTGATCCCTTTGTATGATAAGTCCACCTTATGATCAGTGGCTTGGGATGATAATTTGATTCTTCTATTTCTAATAGAACACACAACAACTCGAGCCAACCCAGTGATCCAGCTTGCTTTAGGTTTTGACTTGACATAAGAGGGAGAAGCCACGAAGAATGAAAGAGATGACATGATCATGAGCACCACGGGAACTCCAAAACCCACCATCCACCCCATGTTATCTTGAATGTATACAATTAAAGTCATCCCAACAAACACTGAAGCCGAGACTATGCCATAGTACCAGCTGAAGAAGCTCTCTCGTATTCTAGCATGTTTAAGGCTGTTTCTCGTGCCCAATTGATCAGCACCAAAGGCTAAGGAAGACGATCTTATGCCACCAGCTCCAATGGCCACGAAGCAAAAAGCTGTGTATAAAAGCAAAAGCTGCGGTGTAGTTGCAGATTTGCAGTTGCCGCTTAATTGGACACAAGGAGGCGGTCTTGCTTCAGGAAAAGTTGTTAGCCACAGCAGAACCATCCCCTGCGCCATGAAAATTAAAGTGATTCCTTGTTATGATTTTAATTCAATACTCTACAGGGCTCATGACAGCCTTACAACCTTAATTTTTGTAAGTCAGTAAGCTGCAGAAACATGCTCCAATTCTCATCCTTGTTAAACTCAAATTGTAGTCCCTTTGTTAACAAAAATACGACGGACGCAAACCGACGGATGCTCTACTTCCGGTTATGTGGATGGATAGAAAAAAACAAACCGACAGATGAAGAGATGGAGGATAGATGACGACACAGCATAGCTAACATAGAAGACATTGTCCTACATTATAGTACAACTTAAAATAAGGAGGAAGAGAAAGGATACATCATAGACTTTAGAAAGAATCAGAAAGAAGAAGAAGAAGAAGAAGAAAACAGTGGAAAACGAAGGTGGTGAGAAGAAAAATTACCAGAAGGCTAGCCATACATCCAAAACCAATCATCCGATACCGACCCACATAAGAATCAGCAAGAAAAGCTCCAAGAATTGGGGTGAAATTGGTGGCAGAAGACAAAAGGAACAGTATAAGTGCCCCTTTTGCAGCATCAATCCTATACTCTCTTGTCAAATACAGTATCAGGTTTGGAAATAGCCCATAATTTGCCAGACGCTCGAACGCTTCATTTGCTGTCAGAAAATAGAAAATTTATTTCGAGAAAAGAATGATCATAAGGTTAGACAAATTCGACAGTGTTCTACATGGATAGTACCTAGGATGAATGGTAACACTTTGATGCCACCCTTCGGGTTACTCAAGAGTGGTTCTTTGATCATCTGTCCACGATCCGATGGGCAATCCATCCACTCTTCTGTTCTTGGGAGAGAGAGTAAAAATGTGTTGAAAATGAAACTTATCGCAGCATCATCATCGTACAGAAAAAACTCTGTCGAACTTTAAAAATGATAATGATGGCCAGGTACAGACGGAAAGCTCGTCTCAGAACCACAAAATTGATTATCACTGTGGAATTATACGAGATTATTAATTTAAAATAAAAATAATTTTTCTTAAAATATATTTTTAAAATACAATATCAAACACCTTATAAATTATATTATGGATGGATTTTTTTTAATGAAAACTTGACGACAATTATGAGGTTCTCATTGGGGATTTCCCAGTAGAGTTATTTGGGTGAATTCATTGGCGATATCGAAAACAAAATTCACACCGACAAAATTCTTATATTTGTTGGCATCGATATTTCAGTATTTTTTAATATATATTTAAATCAGACAATTTGACATTATACACCTAAAATAAATTGAAAAAGAACATTTCATATCTTTTTTAAATTACATTATTTAATAATAGCCATTCGAGATGGAAAACCATTAATAGATTCTTAGTCAAAGACACTCCATCATAACTATCATGTCTTGGAACGCAATTGATTTTTTTTTTTATTTGAGCTCAAAATAAAATAAGATAAATATTGAAATATCTTCAATAATAGAAGACTAGTATATCAAAGCACATGCAAATTGATTTAGATAGCCAAGATATATTTCATAAATGTCTAATCATGGCTACCCGATTCCACACCTCTAGATTTCTTACACCCAACCCTCTCTTCAGGTAGAAAATTATTTGTCAAACAACTTCAGGATTACCCGAGTGAAGATCACCGTCGTTCCATCAAAAGATCTGAGCAAAGAAGTGATTTTCTGAAAAAACAGCCTCAGAAAAAGAAGAAAGTGAACACCAACACACCTGTTACTGTTTGTATATCTATAAATTTGGCCGATCGAATGAGTTGGAAGAATGCTTTTTAGGAAGACTTGGCCGATCAAATGAGTTTGATTAGTTTAAAGCCTTTTTCAATTTAATTTGAGTGACGTTTTGGATTCCATATCTCTCAAATTTAAAAATTATTATCTTTAAAAAACCATATTAATTAAATGAACAATAAAACATATATGTGAAGTGTGGCATCATTTCCAGATATCTTTGTTTCTTAAGAATGTGTAGTTTAAATTATAAAATTTACAAGTTAATTACTCTTTAGATCTTCATCTTAGATGTAAAAATTATATTAAATATTGCAATTTTATCATCAGATTTTTAGAGAAAAAAAAACTACGTACCCATCACCCTAATCCTCTTCTCCTCCCTTTTCACCCATCTTTTTACACCAAAATAAATTGGTTAATGCAAGATAAAAGAATTTATCAATTTTAAACGTAGAAATTCATCAATCTCACATCCATTTTGTCTCTCTATAATAAATAAAACACAAAAATTATGTTAGAAGCTGAAAGAATTGCAACCCATTTGACGTTTAAGTGGGGAATAGTTTAAGGATTAGATTAGGATGATTTCCTCTTTCTATCACATTTTTGTTATTCTTCTTCTTTTGTTAAACTCAAAATAAAAAAAATACTAGCCTTGGTAGTCGCACTTTTCTTCAAGCCAGACTATTTCTTTTCTTTTTGTTCAAAAAATGATGTTTAATTGCCAAAATACAGTAAACAAACAGCATAAAAATATTTTTTTATCGATTCGTGTTAGCATAACAAACTATTACAAACTATTAGACTACCACTACACATGGAAATGGACACAATGATGCTTCCAATAATATGGTACTAGAGCAATTTTGGACTTTAGGATGCACCGTGTATGAATCACTAAATTTATATTTTTTTATTATCTTATTTCTTTGTTAAAGGACTAAATTACCCTTTATTGTCGCATAATAACAAAGAAAAACCATTGCAAAAAGAGGAGAAATCCCTATGAGGCCCCCTTTTTCTTTTTCTTTTTTATCTTATAAGGATATTTTGGTTATTTTACTAAACTTTTTTTTTATATATATATATATAGTGAAATACAAAATTGTTCTTTATTTAACGTGATAATCACAAAAAAAAAAAATTATTGTGAAAGTTTAAAGGTGTTTTTTAATACTAATTTTATTTTAATAATATTTTAGTTATTTCATTGTATAATTAAAATAATAATAATTATTCACGTCCAAATAATTTAGCAAAGACTAACCGGCCTTCTTGTAAGAAGACTAAAGTACTCATAATTGCTAGTGCTAAGTTTTTTCAAATGAAGCACAAAACCATGAAATCATTCTTCAAGTGAAAAATGGTTTCATTCAAATCACAATTTTTTTTTTAAATTATTTTTTAATATGTTTAAATTATTTTAATGTATTGATATTAAAACAATTTTTTTAAAATTAAAAAACATTATTATAATATTTTTATAAACAAAAAATATTTTAAAAATTAATCTCAACCATTCTCGTAAATGTCATAAACTTGTCGATTAGAGGAATGAAAATATCCATCTTTAACTGACCTAGAAAAATTAAAAAGGAAAGGGAAGAAAAAGGAAGAGTAATTAAAGAAAATATAGGTTTCGTAGATTATACATGGTGGATGGATTTGATTTGCAGTCAGAAATAAACCTTTTCTTTCTATTTTCTTGTTTTTCATCCTGTAATTTATATAATTTTGATAACAGTTTATTTTTGAAGGTTTTTTAATTATCCCTAAAGAAAAACAACGGGCTGCAAGTCTGCGACTCCTCTTCCTCGTCGTCATCGGGACCTTCTTTCTCTGTGCTTGCTTTCTCTTTCGTCCGATAAATAGAGAAAATTATAGATTGAATGCATGAAAATGGAGAGAATTATAGGAGAGAAGTACAAATTGGGTCGCAAAATTGGAAGCGGATCTTTTGGCGAAATCTTTCTCGGTACTTCCTTTTCTTTATCTCTCACACGGCTTACTCCTCCACGATTGATTTTCTTAATTTCTCTTTTGTTACTTTCTAACAGCTACTCACATTCAATCTGGTGAAATCGTTGCTGTCAAAATTGTAAGTTTTTGTTTCTTTTCATTTAATTTTGGTAAATTATATTTTTTATTAAGCTTTAATTTTTATTAATTTGTAGGAAAATAGGAGTGCAAAGCATCCGCAGTTACTTTACGAAGCCAAACTGTATAAGATTCTTTGTGGTGGAAGTAAGTTTTTTTTCTCTCCCAGAAATTAGTGATTTTCTTTTCTTTTCCTTTTTGGATGAGAACACTTGTTATTTTTTTTGTTTAATTTACATTATTTTTTAATTATTGGAAATTGTGTTAATCAGGTGGTGTTGCGAATATAAAATGGTGTGGAGTAGACGGCGAAGATAATGTATTGGTAATTGATTTACTAGGTCCGAGTCTCGAGGACTTGTTTGTGTACTGTGGGAGGAAGTTTTCCCTTAAAACGGTGCTAATGTTGGCTGATCAGATGGTAATAACTGGCGATACTATTCGAATGTGGTTCTTGGGTTTGGCTGACGAGTTTTGATTGTTGGTTATTTGATTTTTTTGAATGGAGATTGCGAGGATTGAGTACATGCATGCTAAGGGGTTTTTGCATAGGGATATTAAACCGGATAATTTTCTCATGGGTCTTGGAAGGAAAGCTAATCAGGTAATTGTTTTGTGTTTTTGTGCAATAGTGTTTTAATTATAGGTGAATGATTAGTGAATTTGTTATGTGAGTTTTTTTTGTTATCTAGTAAATGTCCCTAGTTTTGTTTCATGCACCAGGTCTATGTCATTGATTTTGGGCTTGCAAAAAGATATAGGGATACAACAACACACCAACATATTCCTTACAGGTAGTTATTCTCATAAGCAAGCTCTTGTTTGGCTTCTAGTGTGTTTTGGATATCTCTTCTCTTAGTTTCCATGTTGTCAAAATTGGTTGTCTATGTGACAATGAAAATGTTCATGGAGTTTTCATGAGAAAGTGGGTTAAGTCGGTTAAGTCATTCATGATACTTGAAACTTTGTAGCTTAGATATGAACTTGGCTTTTGCTTGCAGGGTTAACAGTTATGTGACTGGTGACTGGTATATGCTACATAACATTCAAAAGTGGAAGTCAGGACCTTGATTTTTTCATTCATAAAGTTTATATTAGCTATTCATCTAAATTAGTTTGTCAAAGGCATTTCTAAATTGAGTGTGGTCTTTTATCTTCAGGTTTTTATTTTGAAATGATGTTATTAGCTTGTTGTTATCCCTGATAGTCTCCTTTATTGTATTTAGCATCACGATCACTTTTTTAACATGTATGAAGAACCCTATGATATGTTCACAGCTAGAAAACCTCTGAAATTTCTGTGCTAAAACCTTTTGTGATATAACATTTTTTATTGTTTTTGTTGTTGATGTGCTTGCATGTGTATGCTCCTTTTCACAGTTCCTTTGTTTTTGAAAATCCTCCAAATCTTTATTTGTCTTCCCTGATTAACTAAAGCTTTGTTTTTCTTTCCCTTTCCTGTTTTGAAAAGAGAGAACAAAAGCTTAACAGGAACTGCACGGTATGCAAGTGGCAATACTCATCTAGGAAATGGTAAGTTGGAGAGGTTTTGTTGCTGTGTTTGATATATCAAAGGAACCATTTGATCTATGCTTACCTTTTATTTGCTACTCAGAGCAAAGCCGTCGAGACGATCTGGAGTCTATTGGCTATGTTCTTTTATACTTTTTGAGAGGAAGGTTTGTTTAGTGAGACTTGTAAATTTGGTCATTTTTTTCCGTTGATACCATTTTGAAGGCTGTTTGATGTTTTAACTTGAAGATATGATTAGTTGGTCATTGACTATCTGATAATCGGTTTCTGAATTTAGCCTTCCATGGCAGGGTCTGAAAGCTGCAACGAAGAAGCAAAAGTATGATAAAATATGTGAGACGAAGTTATCAACTCCAATTGAGGTATGTGGCCAAATGCATTAATCGTCTTGGAAGTTAAATCCTATTTTAGATGGGGGGTGGGGGGGGGGTGTGCTAGGCTGGCTCTTCAAAAGATGACCCTTTCCTCAATAGGTTCTCAGGAAAAATAAAGTATAACTAAATGCCTCAATAGCTCATTTGTTATGTAAAGAAGAAAAAGCCTATGAGAGCTGTTGTTCTCAAACTTGAATTCTGGATGCATTTTTGGTTCCTTGTATTAGTTTGAATCTCTACCTTCTATTTTCTAGTCTACTGACATCACATTTGTTTTCTAAAGGTACTGTGCAAATCGCATCCTGTGGAGTTTGCTTCTTACTTCCATTATTGCCACTCTTTAACATTCGACCAAAAACCTGATTATGGATTTCTGAAGCGACTCTTTCATGTCTTGTTTGTTCGAGAAGGTAATTGATTAATTAAATTGTGAGGAATTCTCTTAAAGTTGGTTCAGAGTGGGGGCGATAGGGAAGTTATGTTTGTTGGTCATTGAGGACTGTGAAGCCTGGAAACTGATAATGAACAATATTTGGTCCATTACTTTTAGTAGACCATTTTGCTGTAAAGTCACATCCATGTGAGCCTTCAGAGTTGGTAGTTATGTACTATGTTTTGATCCACATATTTTACAATTTCTTGCAGGATTTGAGTTTGATTATGTTTTTGACTGGACCATCCTGAAGTACAAGCAGACACAGAGAACAAAGCCACCAGCTCAATCAACCGTTAGTTATTCCAACCTTCACTTTTTAAAAATATTTCTAATGATGAAATGCAAAGACCTTTGAGATCGCAATATTTGTTTATTTCATTTATTTGAATATTGGGCCCATAAACTGTCTTCAAATCATTCTGTAAACTAATTCACTTTGCTTCTGGAGTGGCTTATTAAATCTTTTTTTTTAATTTTATACTTTCATGTGAGATATTCAGGACTTGCGGCTGAATTATAGAGCAACAGGCAGTCGAGCAATGGCAATGGATCTTGACAAGGGTAAAGGTAAAAGCCCAAGGATTCCCAGTCTGTTCATGTTTAAATTTCCATCTTGTTTATCTGGGTCTTGTACATTTGGCAGCAGTTTGCTTTTCACATCATTTCAACTATTTATGATTGAATAGTCCCTCAATTTTGATGAAAAATATTTCAACCTTTTTGCTGCCTTAATTGTTTTGGTATGAAAGAGGGGTTTGCCTTGTTGCAGAGGGTGTGGCAGGATGTCAGGGACGTTAAACACCTTAAGAAACTGAAACCTGTCCATTTTCACAGAGCACATTGATTATCAATTCACTTGCATGGGAGTTGGTTTTTGTACTAAGTCCAACCATAGAAATCCAAAAGTAGAAATGAGGGTTTGAAATCTCAAGGTGAATTTGTTCTTGATAGCTTGTTTCTAGGTTATTATAACAATCATTTCAGCCTCATTTCTGGAAACACTAACATGCAATGTGATACTAGATGTCAAATGTTTATCTGTTATAATGCAATGGCGTAGTAGAAGTTCAACAATGATGCAATGACCTCAAATATATTTTGGGGAAATCAATAGGTAACCATTCTAATACGGTAATACCCAAGTAGAACCTTTTTTACTCCTTTTTTTTGGTCATACTGAACTTTTTTGTTCAAGCCTTGACCCATGGTGAATCTAGAAAGCTGTTTTTAAGTTATGTATTCCTTTTGTTTTTAATGTTGTTTCGTTCTATTCAGCATTTTTTGTTTATTGGAGTTTCAACTGAAGAGGCACTTGAATGAACTAGGTACAGCTGCTCTAGTAGATAGGAGATTGTGGAGAAGGGTGGTGTGAAACTTATTTGTTTATGACTTGAAAGATTTTCCTCTATTGGATTCTTGAAGTTCATCTAGTTTTATGTGATATTTGCACAACATATTAAATTTTATGTTCAATTATTTTCTTTCAGGGGTCAATGGTGCTTCTTATTCTGCTGAGGTTACTGATCACAGAGGATCAAATAAAGTTGCTCGTCCAGATGCTCATATGCAGTTTGGCTCATCATTTTCTCGGAATTTAACTGCTGATAATTCAATTGACAAACATGTAGTCATCTTTTCTTGTGATCTTTAGTATTATGTCTTCTCTATGTTCTCTTCATATGCCTGTATATTACTAGAATGCATAGCCAGCATTGCATTTCGATGCAACTTATTCTGTGTTTGAACGACAGTTTTTTCTTACTAGCTAGTTACTGTCACTAGAATCAGTGTGGTATAAATTTGTGGATCAAGCTATTGGAGATTTTATTTCTGCAGAATATGAACAATTCATCAATGCTGTCAACTTCTTTTGTTCCACCTGGAGCATCCAGAAGGGATTTTATGAAACTAGATGGCTCAACAAATGCTGTGAACATTGGTCGTGGGGATGGGAACAGAGCTGGTGCTTCAAGCAGGTTGATGAGAATTTCTTCAGCCAAGTAATTGGTTTGGCAACTCCACTTTCTGAAATTATTTCTGTGTTATATGTCATGCTTGCGTTCTAACTATTTTTATTCACAAATGTTTTCATGGACATGATTTGCTATGAAACCTTGTACTTTCTGTTGATCAACTACTGAGCTTTCCTGTATATTTGCAGCTGTAATTTGGGAGACAAAATCCAGGGATAGCCTTGTCACTGACATGAAGTTTCGATGGGTCAATCTCTTTGCTCAAGGATGTCAAATTGTTTTATGTATTCACAAGGTGACTACAAGGAGACACATTGGATGATGCTGGGCCTATCAAAGCATGGTTTTTTCGTTTAAGATGGAAAAATGGTTAAGCCTTTTTAACGTTTATTGTTCAAATGAGGATATGTAAATTGTTTCTCTTACTCCTCTATCCCTAGATCATGTATGGGTGTTTTGACATGTATTTATCTAATTCACAACAAATTACTTTCAGTTATCAGTGCTTTATTTTTCAATCCAAACCTTAGATTTTTACCTGGATTAATTTGAATTTAGGTACTCGCATTCTTCATAATCTGAAAGAAGTAGCAAAATCTAGTGTTTCAGGTACCATGTCATCTTGCCTGCCCTTGTGGAGCTTTTTCACCATTACCTTAATGGGTTCATACCATGCCCGACATTGAAATTTACTTCTCAATCTGTGATGTCATTATTTGTTCTTGTGTTTGCCTCTATGGGAATATGAAATTCATTGACACTGACACAGGTTTGAAGAATTAGGTTATGCAGAATGCTTCATATCTTTAGAGAGCTAAGCTACTACTACCAGCAGAGGAGGCAGCTGGTAGACTTACAGCCGCAGGTAGTTTACTTCTAAATAAAGTTCTGGATTGAATAGAAACCAGAGTAATTGACATTTGTTGCTCCTTTTTTTTTGTGGGTCCATAGCTCAGTAGTAGAGCTTTTTACTGCAGATCAAGAGTTCACCGATTCGAACCCAGTTGCGACCTCTATGTTCTTGCTGTTTTTGCTTATAAAAAACGATTATTATAACTTTGATGACTGTTAATACCTTCTTCTGATGTGTCATAAAATATCATAGACTGTGGGCTGAGCGCCAAAGCAAGTTGAGGTGTCTTTTGCCTAGCGTTAAAGCGTATAAGATGGCCACTCATTTGTCGAGAGGCAATCCAATGTAAGCCCAGTTGGGATCTCTGTATGTTGTTGCTGCTGTTATTGGATGGTAATCATTTTATTAATTAGAAAGAGATATAAGTGCTAACACTCAGAATGTGACTGCTGAATCGTTCAACGTTAATGGCTTGTTTTTCAATTCTCATCTGAGTGGTGGTCCTATAGCGTTATTTATTGCTTGGTAGCTTGAGGTATGATGTGGTTTGGGATGACCCAAAGCTTTCCTAGATCCCATCTGCAGCTGAATTTACTTCAAACGTCAAGTGACATTGCTTTCTTTGATTATACTGAGCGGCAACATGGTTTTTCAATCTGAAATGACTGATTTGTTCATGGGGTATTTGATAATTTGTTATGGGCCTGATGAAGAACACGTGGCAACTATAGGAAGCGGGATGACAGACGCGTGGCCATGCACCGGGGAACGTCACTGAGTGGATGACAGACACATGGCAACCACGGAAAATGGGTCAACAGCTGGATGGGTGACGCGTGGCATCCCATGGTTACTTTATCAACCATGGTCATGGGTTATGGCCATGACCCAGAGAGCAGTTACTTTCTCAATTTGTATTTAAATTATCATCTGGTTGAATGAATGAAAAGGTATCTAGATAATTAATCCAAAATTGTGCCGAATGCACTGGACTGGAGGGTTACTGGATCCTTAAATTTCCACAACTAGTTTTGTTAATCAAAACCCAAAAATACAGTTCAAAATAGCTAAAACATAACATAATTTAGCTATTTTTTGACCCATTTGTTCTAGAAAATAGGGCACTGATAATTTAGTTTTCCCTTGATATGCTCCACCAATCACCATTATGGGTGCAGAATTCTCAATTCTATCTTTACAAGTCGTGCTCAATCATAATGCTGCAATAATTCCATGCGGCCCCTAGATCATTCTAGTGCTACAGGC
The DNA here is from genome assembly GCA_029030765.1 of Salix suchowensis. Lineage (NCBI taxonomy): Eukaryota > Viridiplantae > Streptophyta > Magnoliopsida > Malpighiales > Salicaceae > Salix > Salix suchowensis. The sequence goes on along the minus strand of CM054997.1, from coordinate 8,856,984 downwards.
TCCCATGGGGCACACTGCAAAGCTACCGTTTTCTCTTCGTTAGCCATGGTGCAAGACGGCAAGCTTTACTTTTCAGACTGGCATGATTTGAAAGGGTAACTCGACCTCTGTTCATTTATTCGGTGAAGTTTTGGTTTGTGTAGTTAAATATTCCGACAGAAACATGGATGAAATGTTCTTTTCTTATCTGCTGATTGGAGGCAGGAGAGATTTACCCCAGCTTAAGCCATGTGTAGTTCTTGGTATAATTGCTATGATTAAGTTTTTGGTCACCTGCGTTGTCTTCAGCATGCTACCACCTCATGATCCCCCCTCCCCCATCATCATGGATAGTAGTATCATTACCGACCGCCACAGCCGCTGTTTCTGGCCTGCCATCGTCAAATATTCACCACCACCACGGCGGCCATTTCCTCCATCGCATCTGTGATTTGAATATTATGAACAACAAATCTACGTTTCAACACCATATAGGGTATTCTTCTTGCATCATTTCTCTGAATCTGACATTGAATGTGATACAGTACGGACTGCAATGATACAATTTTGAGTAAAAATTGACTCTTTTTTTTAGATAAAAGGGGGGGATCCAATGGAAGAATGCACGATACTTTGAAGATCCAATCAAGGTAGCTAAACTGAGGCTGGCCCTCTACCTTTATATATATATATATATATATAGAAAGAAAGAAAGATAGATTGTGGTTGAAGCTATAAACATATTTGTGTCCGTGCGTGTGCATAAAGAATAGAGAGGGTGCTATCATAGCCTGCCCACACTGTAGCCTTTGTGGATGGCTAATATGAGTATCAATCTGGAAGGTGATGAATTAATTAAGGAGCGATGTGGGTTAACCACTCGATTTACTTGGTAATGGGGTGCGGGACCTTCAAGTGGTTAATGGGGATAGACATGATGAGACTTAAAGCAAATAATGATAAAGCAAACGCAGAGTGATACCCGCGCTTAGGTCGGTACTCCTTCGAGTTACGAATCCTTCAATTTTTTTTTTTTTGGATCCAAGAAAATTTCATACTCGAAAAAGTGTACTTTATTAATATAGAATTTTATACTCAAAAAACATATTTTATGAATAAATAAAATCTTGAATTGTTTCAAAGTTTTTATAAAAAATACATATTCTGATTTAAATTTGAGATTTCATTGTATAGATATCAAAGTCATTTGTCATCATGTTAAACTTATTAGAGATGGCAAAACCATAATCGCTACTTCTAAAACATTTTTTTTATCAGTTTTCAAGCTCTTTGTGCTTTAAAATCTTGATTTTTTTTATATTATTTTAATATGCTAATTTTAAAAAAAAATACTGCTATCAAAGTATCAAACCGAGCCGATTATCATATGGAGTTTGCAAGCCAGCCCTTTTAATCCAATTTCCTATGTTTTCAATGCTAGTGTTCATGTCTTGGCAATGAACCATTTTCTTCAAACTATAGTTATTTCAAAAGAAAGCCACACATCAGAATTGCAGAGCAAATTATTTATTTTAATGTTTTTTAGAGCTGAACAAAACCTGAAAAAGAACTGTGTTCTTCTTTTTCCTCTTCTTTCCCTAGTTTCGAAAACAAAGTAGTGCCAGATGTTTTTGTTCTTTTGGAGTCAAAAAGGGCTCAGTCAGTACAAGTCAATGCATAAAGTAACAGCAATAAATGCGAGGGGTTAAAAATGTGGAAGCTTGAAAATGTGTCCTCCGTTAATTAATTTTTGATATTTTATTTTCAATAATGTTTTTTTTTAAATAAAAAAATAAAAAAATATTATTTTAATATATATTTGAACCAAAAACATTTTAAAAAACCAATTTAATTACATTCTTGAACAGTCATTGCATACTTTTTTTTTGATGCTGAAAGCTTTCTTCTCATGTACCTTTTTCTTTTTCTCCTCCCTATTTATGTAATTCAAAAAAAAGTATTTTACATTTCGAAAACAATTTTGAAATTTTTATTTTCTTATATTTTCAATAGTTTTGATAGGTGGATATTAAGAATAAATCTTTAAAAACAAAAAAAATACAATTTTAATATATTTTTAAATAAAAAACACTTTAAAAAACAAAAATTATAATAGTTATTTTTTTTTTATCTCAATTCTTTACCATGTATGCTTTACATGATGCTGAATAAAATTAGACAGCTTTGCATTCTCTTGCCAAGATCCCATTTCTTTTTTTACAGTGATAACGAGACAAAGGAGAGAATCCTAGCAATCATGAGTCCGGCCGCTCAAGAAAAAAAGAAAAGGGTCTTTAGCTCCTCATGTATAGAGCACAAAAGAGTGGAGATCAAAAGCAACTACTGCTTAAGTTGAGGACAAAGATGAACTATCCTTGTTGAGGGCCCCTTTTCTTGCTGCAAAGAATGTGTGCCTCGATCCTTTTCGACTTTTAAAGAGTTAAAAGGAACACATTATATTAATATAATATTTTAATATGATATCAGAGTTTTATTGACTCAGCGGTTACGAGTTCGAATATCATTATCTTTATTCTTGATAAAAAATAATATACAAGATAATATAGATCTGTGCAAGTTTCAAGCTCGAAAAGTTTTTATTTGAAAAAAATATTAAAGAATAATATAAATCCGGACTTCACCTGAGATGTTCCTTTAACATAAAGCTCAAGTTTAAATATCCCACTATTCTTCCTCTCTTCAGCAGCCTTGGTTCTTGCTTTCATCTTCTTTGCCATGAGAAGTTGCCCCGAAGGCCAAACACTTGAGTCTGAACAAAGTGATACAGAAATGTTTAGAAGTAAGTTTTTTTCATGATATTAAGTATGCCTTTTGCTGTGAAAAATGGAGCACCAACTTACTTGGTTCTTTCTCTGTTCATGTTTTTTTGTTTTTGGGGTTCAGTGAGTTCATGCAGCACAAAGAGCTTGTTGCAGAAGCTGGAAAACATTGATGAAAATGGTCCTGCATCTTGGCTACCCGTATCGTGTGCTGCACCTGAAACTCCTACCGAGTCCATGGAGTTTCTTGCAAGATCATGGAGCGTTTCAGCTGTGGAGCTCTCTAAAGCTCTTTCCAATACTCGCGTGGCCATCGACAATGTTGAGAAGGATTCATGTTTTTGTTCCGCTGAAGCTGATGCTCAAGATGCAAGTTCCACGACTTCAAAGGAATCTGTAAGATCCTTAGCTTCAATTCAAGCAGTTTACAAATGTTGTTTATGTCTTCATGATTCAGTCATATATTTCCCAAAACAAACGGAAATGTTTGAGTTAACTAAGATGTTCTATCTGAGCAACTGCCTACTGGTTTCTTCAAAGAATTACACGAAACTGGTAGATTTTTCAATATGAAATAGTGTCTCAATGCCTGTCAAACCTAAATGTTATAGCTGCTTCAGCAGTTCCCAAGTGGTGATAGCACTGGCAGCCCTCCGATCTCGCCGAGAGACAGTGAAGAGATGAAGGTAGCGCTTACCGTCTCTCCTTGAGTTGTTACTTTGGAATGCTACCTCACATTTGAAAATGATTTTGCTTATTTGAACAATAGGATAGCAACCAGTGAATTTTGATTTCTTTCCCAGCTCAACACTAAATTGTTTCCGTGCACTTCTAATTGCAATATATCAACTTGTGCAGGAATTATTTTTACTTCATCAAGCACTCGCTCCAGAATTTCTTTCCAGTCAACAGCTGCTAAAAAATGGGGTACTTTATTATTAAACTTCAGCAAAATATTTCAGCTCGCAAGTCTTCTTTTTATGCATGCTTTTTATTGCTTTCCTCTCTGCAGCTATACAAGAGCGTGTTGAAAGGGAAAACGATGGGGAGATGGCTGAAGGACCAGAAAGAGAGGAAGAAGCAGGAGATCAGAACCCAAAATGCTCAAGTGCATGCAGCAGTATCTGTGGCAGGGGTGGCCGCTGCTGTTGCTGCACTTGCTGCTTCAAATGCAATGTCAGCAGAAATGGCGGCAACCAAACAGAAGACACCTTCCAGAATGCCTTCTGCGGTGGCATCCGCAGCTGCTCTGGTGGCATCTCACTGCATTGAGATTGCGGAGGACATGGGAGCTGATCACGACCAAATCTTAACTGTCGTCAACTCTGCAATTAATGCAAGGACTAATGGAGATATCATGACCCTAACAGCGGGGGCAGCAACAGGTGACAGAATATTTCTTCAATTGCCTCTAAATTATATCAAGCCTTTATGGTTCAAAATTCTGTCATCTACAGATGATACACAATAACATTAGGTATAAAATCTAGAGGCTAAAATGCAATTAGGCTTCAAGTGGGCACCATTCAAGTATTGAAAAGGGATATTGCAGGAAGAAACCAACTCAAGGAATCAATTACTTTCCTGTTGATGTTACAATTCCTAAATGATATGAAGTGATGTCTACTTAATGAAAATATTTACAAATGCAGCCTTAAGAGGAGCAGCCACCCTAAGGGCAAGGATGCAAAAGGGGCCTGGAACAAAATCCTTTTCTCTGGGGGATGAAAAGGGTGAAGAAGACAAAGAAGCAAACATCACAGCTGCACTGAACTTTGTGACTAAAGGCGGAGAGCTTCTCAAGCGTACAAGGAAAGGTAGAAGTTTTGAAAAGTTGATACTCTAAAGGTTCATGCTTTAGTGGTACAGTTACATTAAGATGCCCCATAAGCAAGCTGGAACTGGCAATAATCATCACACAAATATTGATTACAGGAGATCTCCATTGGAAGCGAGTTTCAATTAACATCAACTCAAATTGGCAGGTAAGAGGGCAGAGGACATGCAATGCATAATGCAGCTATATTAACCATTCCAAACAACGAATTGAATCAATTTTCCAAGCTCTTTACGACTTAAAAGCTAATTTTCTTGATGTTTTTTTAAACATCTCTATACTTTTTCTTGCATTTTTCTTAAGTAAAAATCTGAATCGAAACAGGTGATAGTTAAAATGAAAAGCAAGCACATGGGAGGAACATTCACAAAAAAGAAAAAGTGTAAGCAGAGTCTCAAACCCGAAACAAATCCCATTACCTCTCTTCCTCCATCAACTGATTATACCTATGCTGTAATTGCAGGTGTAGTCTCTGGAGTCTACACTGACATCCTAGCATGGCCTGAGAGGGATAAGGCAGACTGGAGCGGGTGTAGGGCTTACTTTGCGATTAAAACGGTTGAAAGAGTTGTAGAGTTTGAATGCACTAGGGCTGACAAACAGAAGTGGACGGAGGGGATTCAGCATATGCTGAATTGCCGTACCAGCCTAACATAAAATCCACAACAATTTCGGATTGCTGCAAAACTAGATTTTGACTTTGCAAAGTAATTAACATGGAAATTGTGTCTCAGGCTGAATTGACATGGATTGGGCGGAAGGGAAACAAGAATTGAACTCATAACAACTGCTACAATCATATATGTACATAGTAAAATGAGGGGTTTCTGGTGAGAAAGAGTGGCTGCAAAATTGTCAAGAATCTTCCTATGAATTTTAATAAAGAAATGTTGCAGTTGTCATGGTCACTCCAGTTCCTTGAAAAAGTCTACATTATCAACAAAGACCTGCAATATGAGGAAAGCTCAACATATCATTTCGTGTGCATTGATACATCTTACGAAAGAGAATAAACAACCTTTGAAAACATTTATACCTAAACCAAAAATTGGATATTTTAAGCTGATCTCTTCATCTAGCATTAGTGGACAGTAAGGAAATTAGTTAGCATATGTCCTGTTCTAATCAATATAGTCTCGGACCATCAACTGATTTAGAGATGTAATCGCAAATCCCAATCATCAAGAAACTATGAATTTGGCCAAAGCAAGAAATCACTAGGAAAGTATAAACTAGATGACCATTTAAGTAGAGGGAATTATAGTGAGAAATACCTATAGATACAGTTAGAGAACCATGATAGAAAAAAATAAACAGAAAGTATAAAAAACATACCGATTTCCAACCATCAGGATCCAGGCAAGCAGTAATCTTGGTCTTGATAACTGGTATAGGCCCAGGTTCACGGATGATTTTCCCTCCACACAGCTTGACTGCCTCTGCACTCTTATAGACATCATCTGTGCCTATGGCAATCTGGTAGAGATATAAACATTCAATTTTCACATATAATAACATGGAATAAAAACCAGATGAGAAGACTAAATGATATGACACAATACATGACCGTGGCAAGCAAGAATGATTTAAATGGTGTGTGTAGATTATTGTAGTGTATGCTTCTGGAGAAGGTAAGAGTTCACCTGCGTATAACCATTTCCCTTGTTGTATTCTGTGATCCCATAGTTATATGTCAGCTCCAGCACTGCATTTTTATCTTCAGGACCATAACCCATCAGGGCTATCGTATACTGTGAAGGTAGAAATAACGACCAACCAATTAGCTGGCATGTTATGCCTAACAATATACTGGAGGAAAATGGGAAATGTCTCTGTAGAGAAAAAACTTGTAACATCATGGTTTAATAGAAACCATGAACTTGTTGCAGCAGTGCAAGTTTCTTAGCAACTTAAATATAAAAAAATGACCCATCTGTTCCAATGGTTATGCAGATAGCCAGAAAAAAACTAATGGCATTTGATGCGAGGCAGAACAGGTAATCATTTTACCTTGTACTCAGGGTTATCCCTTCTGCGTAGAAGCTCCATGCCAAAAGACTTCAAATTCAAGTAAGAAAAGCATCAGTATGATCAAAAAGAAAAGGAAAGCATCACAACTCCAGGCAGTTTCTAAAGATGACAGCTGAAGAAGCAAGTGCCACTGCTTTAATTTCAATGAACATAGAAGCTTCTGCCAGCATTGATTACTGGTTACCTTCTTATAGAAATTTATGGAGCGGTCAAGATCACCCACTCGAAGCATCACTTGGCATAGGGGCTCAGGCGTAAGGCCTCTTTCCAAGAGCTCAAACTTATAACCATTAGGGTCTTCAACAAAAGCGATCATTGTACTTCCACCTTTAACAGGAGCTGGTTCTCTAGTAACCTTGCCCCCCTTTGCCTTAACAAGATCAACTGTCCTGGCAACCTGCATTGATGAGAATTGAGTACAAACCCAGTATAAGTTTATGAACTTGACCTTATGAAATTGAAATTACAACTCCCTAGTCACCTCGCTATTCTCCGGATTGCACGCACAGGAAATTCAAACCCTCTCTCTTTTCTCTTTTTTTTATTTGTGGTAAGAAGGCATTGTGAGAGATAGTTAAATTTGTCAGCCAGTAAAAATATTCAAGCAAGCAAGCATTTCAAGAATATATTCAACAGTCAAAATCCACAGGGCAGGCAAACATTTCTTAATCAAGAGTAACTTACATCTTCTACTGCAATACCAAAATGTCCAAACCCGTCTCCAATGTCATACTTGTCAACTCCATAATCTGCGAGCATTAGAAAAATTTTGAAATACTAAAGGTCGATACAGAAATCTGCATAAAACGATACTACACAGATCCAATTAATGACAAAAATCGAAAAAAGGGTAATTACTCACTATAAGTAAGTTCAACAGTAAAGTTAGTGTCTTCAGGTCCATATCCAAGAAAAGCATTACTATATCTATCTTCAGGTATATCACGTCTCCTTAACAGCTTCATGCCCAGACATTCAGTATAAAATCTGCAGATCCCAAACATCCATTTAGCAACCAATCAAATTATCCACAGTTATAGCAAACTTCACAATGATACGCTGAGAAAGAACACTCTTTGCATCAAATAAAGGAACTAAAGAGACATACTTTATAGTCTTGTCCAAGTCCCCAACATTATAAACAACATGAAGCATTCTTCTTTTGTCATTCTTGACCCACTCTAGCACATTTTGGTCGGTAACCTCACTACTTCTTGCCGGTGCTAAGGTTCCACTTAAAAACTGCGACTGTGGGATAACTATCAAGAATCCCAATATACTCAAAATCAATTTAAGCATTAGCAAATATAATTAAACATTTAGTAGTAAAGGGGCTCTAGCTTACCAGTTCCAAGTTGAAGAAGAGCCAGTCTTCTTGAAGGATTGTAATTGCAAGTGACTGTTCTGGTACTATTACTCTTGTTGATATTGCCAATCAATGGGGAAGAAAGTTTCAAGGAATGTGGGGCAAGATAAGATGTATTCTGTGTTGAGACTTTGAGATGAGTGGAAGAAGAAAAAGATAATGATGGAACTGTTACTGTTCTTAACATTTTTGTAGCTCCTTCTCCTCTCCTTCTCTTTCCTTATCTGTTTATTATAGTTTCGTCTGTCTTCATGCCTGTGCCCTGGTTAAAACTGTTTCTGACTTTTAATTGTTTCCCCATGCTATCCACTCCACTAGCACGTTTTGCTCATGGCTTTGAATCTTTAATGGGAAAAGCCAATGAATAGTTAAAAAAATAATTAAAAAATGTTTTCCACCTTGATTTTATAACACTGAAAAAATAGCTAAAATGATTTTTTTTTTATAAATTAAAAGAGTTAAAATCATTAAAATAAATTATTTAAAGATTTTGTTTATCTTCACAACTTTTTTCTAAATGTTCTTAAAAATGATAATATTTTTGCTATATATAATTAGTCCTCTTTATCTAAATTCTATAAATCAATTAAAGCTTTTAATAAAAAAATATATTAGATAACGACTCCAAAGCTTTTAAATCATCATAAAGTCTTAATTAGCATTTTTTTATGACCAAAACATCAAATATCATCTCTAAACTTTTAAACCATAAAAAATTAAGATTTTTTTTGTTGTTTTTAACATTTAAATCTAATCTAAAAAGAAGAAGAGATAATACCATTTTCTATTTAGTTTTCTTTTAGGGATGTTTTTATATCATTTTGATATGTAAATTTAAAAATGATTTAAAAAAATATTATTTAATATAATTTTAAACAAAAAAATACTTTGAAAAATAACTTCAACTAGATTTCCAAATAGACACTAAAATCTCGTGGACTCTAATACTTTCTAAATCTGCACATTGGCGATTTCAGTTCCCAAACAAATAAAAAATTTTGTTTCTTTTACATTTTAATAGTGTTTTTTTTTTAAAAAATCATATTTTTTATTTCAAGTTATTTTTTGGGTTTTTTAAATTGTTTTTGAAGTGTTGTATATTAATATTAAACTTTAAGAAATAAAAAAACTTATTTAAATGTATTTTTTAATAAAAAAACATTTTAAAAAATAACCATTATTATAATAAAAAATACTCTACAAAAATCAAAAGAAAAAGATTCCCTTCTGACTAATCGACCGCCCTAACCATGGTAGGCGTGTGGAAAGCAAAATATAACATAGTCAGCTCTTCCTATAGAAGTATCCTTTCTGTATTATACAAAATAAAATAAAATAAAATAAAATTACACATTTGAAACTACCATAGTCATCCAATAAATAAAAGTAGTTATTCCATAAAGCTTGAACTAACACTCTCGATGAATATCTTCTCTGATAATAAATTATATCATTTAAAAGCTTAAACTTGTAAGTGAAGCTCTATAATATGATTTATATTATTCTCTAACGCACCCCCTCAAGCTCTGGGCTTAAAACTTGTACAGTCCACATCACCTTGTGCTTAGTTTTTATCAAATAAAATAGAGGGTGGTGAGATTTGAATTATTGACCGCTGGGTCAATAAGATTCTGATACCATGATAAGAAACCATCTCACCTAAAAACTTAAGCTTGTAAGTAGGACCCCATAATATGATTTATATTATTCTCTAACATTATCTATCCCTACCACTTTAAACAATAAAAATAAAAATATGGAAGACACAAATAAATAAAACCAGTTTCATAATGACGTTAGCCTTTAAGTCGTCGCTTTATAAATGTTTTGTTTTTTGTTTTTCATGTCCTAAATTTCTCGTTACTTTATAGATTTTATTTTATTTTATTTTATTTTCCCCATAACCTGTATTTCTCGGCACTTTCCGACTGGTAATGAAATTAATTGTAGCCCCACGACATTTCTTAAATTTATTTTATTTTATTTCTTCTTCGTCTAAAATTGGATATAATATACAAGAAACTTCCTCAATTGCACCTGTTTTATCGATTGACAATCCAAAAGACCTTGTGCTCTGAAAAGTAATTTGATTTTATATAAAAAGTAATTTTTAGTATTTTCTTATGTAATGAAATAAGTTAGAAAATAACTGCTTAAAGTTCTAATTTGTTCAAGTTTATTAAGAGAATAAAGATCAAATTTAATATATAAAAAGGTTGAAGGAGATGAAATTGCAAGAAAAATATATTTTAATTTCATAAATGATTTTAAATATATATAAATAGAAGTTAAAAAAAGAAAGAATAAACCCAACATATTAGAAAGTTGAAAGAGGATAAAATTGAAAGAAAAAAAACATTTAATTTTATAAATTATTTAAAATAAAATAAATAGCAATAAAAGAACGAGACCAAATATGATTGATTAATAAAAAGGTAAAAAAGTAAATAACAATAAAAAAATAAGAATGAATTAAATTGATATAAAAATCAAATTCTAAACAAAATATATAGAAATAAAAAATTAAAAACCAAATTTGATATAATGAATAAATAACGTAATATTTTTTTTCATAGTATATTCTACTAAAAATAAAAGAAAAATACTCTTCTTAAAACCAAGCCAATTTTTGTTGACCGAAAGATATTTTTCATGAAAATTAATTTTTTAATAATAAACAAATACTAGAAAATAGTTTAAGAAAACACTTTCCGGTAATAATAAACGAGTATCATTTATTTATGTGGAAAATAAAGGAAATTCATTTTTGACCGATAAAGTTGTGTGAAAACCCGTCAAGCCGTCAACTGTCAACGCAAATGTGGAGAAGTTTCATGGCAGCTGTCCTCTCGGTGGAAAAACTTGCTCCTCTATCATTATTAATTCCTTTTATCCCCTGCAACTGCAACTCCTCCACCACAACTCGACTCCTCTTCATTCGATTGATCTCATCTCTCTCATGCCTCAAGCTCCGCTCATGGATCGACGGCTCGGTGAGGCAATCCTGAAAGGAGATGTCCCTGCCTTCCTCAGCCTAGTCGAAGAAGATGAACATGTTATTGACCAGAAACCAATTCCAGGGTCTTCGAGCACCATTCTACACATAGCATCACGATTTGGACACGTGGAGCTGGCTAAGGAGATTGTGAGGCGGAGGCCGGAGCTGATGTCCGAGGAGAATGAGAAGATGGAGACGCCGTTGCATGAAGCATGCAGGGAAGGGAAGATGGAAATGGTGAGGCTGCTGGTGGAGGAAGATCCTTGGCTGGTTTACAAGGTGAATCAAGCCAATGAGAGTGTTCTAGCTGTGGCCTGCAAAATAGGGAGACTCGATGTGGTGGACTATCTCTTGAATTTCCCAGGGCTGCTAATGCTGGAAATTGATGGTCTTACCACTTCTCTTCACGTCGCAGCTTCAGGTGGCCATACAGGTAACTCACAATAATAAGCTACTGGACAATATATGTGGTTTAGAACTCCCTTTTTTCTGTAGGTGATCATACTAGCAAAACCCTTTTGAAAGTTCATATGGAATCATTCTAAAATTAGAGATTAGCAAACAATTACTTATAATAGCATTAACACATGTCGCATCACACAAAACATAATATAGTGGGAAGAAAATGCCAAGCTATTGATTTCGCTCTCGTGTTTATAATTTTCGTATCACAAGAGAAAAACGAAAAAAAAAAAAAAAAACTTAACCTCCATATCGAAGATCAAGGATCGAAGACTACTACTCAAAATAAAAACGTATATTTACGTCGATTTTATTTATTTATTTAGTTAAATCAGTGGCCACAAGACGACGACGAAAAAGCTTTTTGACAAGTCTAAAATGGTTTGCGGTCCAGAGAAGGTATCTTTTGGATCAATCATGCACATACAACTACTGAGATGAGTTATTGAAAAAAAATTATCTTCAAGCAGCTTTCACGAATATAGTTTATTAATATGGTATAATTTTTTTTATTGATTAGTGGTTATGAATTCAAATTTTATTATTTTTATTTTATTTGATAAAAATTAAATATAAAATAATATGAGTATTCAACATACTTTCACTTAATAATATATATTAAAAAATAATATTTTAAAACCTCATCTAATAAGTTAAATTTTTAAATAAAATTCATTTAGAGCATCAACTAGATAGTTCATGTGGGACGCGTCATTATTTGTGTTGAACAGTCGAAGCTGTGATGACAGCTTGATTTCACACTTATTTTTGAGGAACTTCACGCTGTGATTCCATCAGATGTATCAGCAAACTTTTCTCATCTCTCTTTTAGTCAGGGGTCAACTCCATAATTTTGGTCCACTTACACATTATCTTAGAGAGTGTTTAACACCTTTCAACTAGAGTTTGAAAAATTCCAAGTTTGTTTTAATTATTTTTGAATGTTTTAAAAGTGAATATATTACAGCTAAGCCAATAGACAATAATTCAGATACAATTATAATCCATTTTACCCACGTTTCACACTCTTATCCTACATGTATTAACAGTTACTGTACTAATGAATAAAATATTTTTACCAATCGATTTTTTTTATCAGCAATAATTAATTAATAAGTAAAACTAGAATTACTTTTTGAGTAACATTCTGAATTATCCCATGTTCAGACATTGTAAAGGGAATCCTGAAGGCACGCCCGGACTTTGCATGGAAAAAGGATCTCCAAGGATGCACTCCTTTACACTTATGTTGCAAGAAAGGCCACCTCGAAGTAACCAGGGAGCTGCTAAGGTTTGACGCCGAGCTCTCTTCCCTGGAAGACAATGATGGCCGAACCCCACTTCACTGGGCAGCAATCAAAGGCAGAGTGAACGTCATTGACGAGATACTCTCGACAAGCCTTGAATCTGCTGAAGTGATTACTAAAAATGGAGAAACAGTTCTCCATCTGGGGGTGAAAAACAATCAGTATGAAGCTGTTAAGTACCTTGCAGAGATGCTCAACATCACAAAGCTTGTTGACAGGCCGGATAATGATGGGAATACAGTTCTGCATCTAGCTACTGCTGGGAAACTTAGTACGGTAAGACCTTTTGCTTTTTAACTTGTTTGAGTTGTTTCTTTAGAATTCAGAACTCTATATTTAATGAGAGGAGTAATTTTCATTTTGTAAGAGTCAAATTCTAATTTCCATTACATCTTTTTTTGTGTTGAGCTCATTTTTAGATGGTCATCTACTTACTGAAGCTTGGTGTCGATGTAAATGCTATAAACCAAAAGGGACAGACTGCTCTTGATGTAGTTGAGTCTGATATGAGTAATTCTGGTGCTCTTTTGATTTTACCCGCGTTACAAGATGCTGGAGGCAAGAGAAGTCATCAATTGCCTCCAATCTCAATTGAAATTCAGCAAATACAGCAGGATCAAAAGAGCTTGTCGTCTTCATTTGCAAAGCGAATGCCTGAATCCACTACTAAGCACCACCGCCGTTCTCAGAATCGCCGCCGAGAGAAGCAGCTAGAGCTTCAGACGGAGGGACTGCGAAATGCTCGTAACACGATTGTTATTGTTGCCGTTTTGATAGCAACTGTTACTTTTGCTGCTGGGATAAACCCTCCTGGGGGTTTTAGTGAAGACACTGGGGACAGCATGAAAGGCCGGCATTCTTCTTTCAAGATCTTTGCGGTGTGCAACATTTTGGCATTATTTTTGTCCCTTGGCACTGTGATTTTCCTTGTCAGCATTGTCCCTTTTCAGCGAAAATCAATGATGAAATTGTTGGTGGTGACACATAAGGTTATGTGGCTATCCATATCTTTCATGGCGGCCGGCTACATCGCTGCCATGTGGACTATTTTGCCACACGGCCCAGGACGGGGGAAGCAATGGGTATTTGTAGCGATGGTGGCTATCGGGGGAGGGAGCACGGTGGCAATTTTTGTGGGTTTGGGGATTTTGCTGGCAAAGCATTGGCTTAGGAAATGGGAATGGAGGCGAAGAAAGGAGAAAAAAAAGATCGAAAGCCCAAGTAGCAGCGTTAGTCGCGTTGAAGAACTAGGGACGATGAGAAAAGGCAGGCACGACTCTAGTAATTCAGATGTTGATAGCTCAGATAAAGGGGGTTACCACTTGTACTAGATGTAGGTTCAGGCAGACTCGATCTTAGATGAAGTCTAGAACAAGTGCAAATCATATCTTATTTTGCATTTAATTAGCCTCTTTCTCTGTAGACAGTAATCATTTGTCAGGGTAAATATAGCACGTTATTTAGTGCTGAGGTTTATTATACTACTCTCCATTTACTACCAGCTAGTTCTCAATAAAGACAGGGTTCTTGTCACTTTGAAGAAAGTATATATAGGTGGTTCGATATTCTCTAAATTTTGAAAGCCATGCTCCAATTTCCTGTTGAAGACTTAGCTCCAAATCTGTAACTATGTTAGGCATGGGTTTTTTTAATTAATGTTTATCCATTTAATTACAGCATTATCTTAATGTGTTTTGGTTGTTCTTTTTCGCCTTTAGTTTGAAACTTATCTAGGATAAGTATAGTGAAGGAGTATATGTTTGATTAGAGCTTTTATTCATGTAATGCTCTGAATTTCTCTACAAATAAAATTGAAGAGATGACAATAACCTTACCTATGATTTTGCTACTTGGTCTCTGTTAATTGATTGTTCTTTGTTCTTCTTGTTCCTTGTTCTTTGATTGTTGTTGTGCTTCTTCAATTATCAACAGTGCGCATCTTCAATTGTTAATATTTGGTATTAGAGTAGTTTAGGTCTTTGAAGGGATTTTGTGAAACACAAGAGATCAAGTGAGATTTGTAAGGGAAATAAAATTTGTATGCTTTGAAAAAGGAATTGTGAGTGAAACATGACAAATTAAATGAGTGTTTATTCAAAAGGATTCTGCAAATTTTCCTACAAAAACACTAATATTCACAGGTCAGAATTATGGTGTGTGGGCTGTGAAAATGGAAATATATATTAAAGATTTTGATTTATGAGAGATAGTGGAGAGTGATAAGCAATCAACTCCACTTGATAACAATCCAATAATTGCACTAATGAAATTCTTCAATGAAAAAAGGGCAAAAGGATTCAAGGCACTTACCTATTTGCATAATCTTGTGAGTAAAGAAATCTTCACAAGAATCATGACTTGTAAATCTTGTTGAAGAATGATGTTTTGAAATGCAGCTGATTCCAAGACTACACACTGAAGAAGAAAAGGCAGAGCCGTGAAGACAAAGCACCATCAGGATTTTATGTTTTTTATTTGTTTTAATTAGTATTTGTGTTTAAGTCAATAAAGATCAATTGTTTGATCTAGAAGTCTAGTTTTAATAAGTTTCAAATTAAGTTTATCATGTTTAGGATAAAGATCAAGAGTTTGTATTTAATTAGAACTCATTCTCTTGTAATCTTCCAATTTCATTTTTCTATAAATAAACGCAAAGGGATGGCAGTAACCTAACAAGAAATTATGCCCCTTGTTCTGAATATTATTGCTTAAATTACTTTGTCTTCAATTCTTAAGCAATTCTGGAAATCAACCTGTTCTTAACACTGATTTGAACAATGTTTGTTTTTCATATCAGAAATATAATTTCTAATAGTGATTTGAACAGTGTTTGTTTGTTCTTTAGAAAATTTTCCAACAAATCTACCAAAGAAACTTGAAACAAACTAAAGGCAAAATTTCATCGAGATGAGAAATCAAGGAAGATACAAGTGTTTGGCATTGTTTTGTGAGCTACTTCCTTTGTTAAGGTAATTTTTAGTTTTTATTTTATGATTTATTTTCTTCTTTTTTGCATGGGGATAGGATGTTGTGATTCTAGGGTTTTCTTTGCTTTGTTAATTCTCAAGATATATATGTAGTTTTTTTCAGTTTTGTGTTGATTGGTTTAATTTTTTAAAGAATTTTAAGGTTTAATAATTGTTGTTGTTGTGTTAGTTGATGCTTTGTTGCTTTCGTTGAGTTTAGTTTGGTTGCATTGTTATTTTTTAATTGTTTTTTTTTGTTTGTTGCGACGTTATTTTTTATGTTGGTTTGTTGTTTGTGATGTTGGTGTTAGATTTGTAAATATTTTTCAGAGGCTTAAAGCTCTTGTTGTTCTATTTTGCTTGTTTTTCTTTTTATGGTGAAGGTAACTCTTTTTAGTTTTGAAAATCATGTGTTGATCATAGCCAAGAAAACTATGTGTTTTGTTTATTTCATTTTGGTGTGTAATGATGATGAATGTTGAATACTTCTTGAGACAATTTTTTTGGCACTGATTTAAAAATACAACATGCACTTTCTTGGCATTGTTACTACTTCTTTGCCATAAATGGATGATGTTGCTTTGGAGAAACTTAGAGGCAAATGTAACACTGTTTTTTTTAGTTGGGTTACCATTAGAGATCAATAATTAGTTTTGTGGATAAGGGTTGTTTTGGTAATGTTTAAAATTTTCCAGTTTTATATTAAAGCAAGATTTGTTTTTGAAATACTTTGTTATTTTATGGCTATCTTTGCTCGTTGATGTGAGATTTGATCCATTGTTATATATAACCGAAGGAACTCTTACTTATCATAGTGGATGGAATTATATGCATATTTGTTTTGGAGACAGTTGCGTGGATAAGGATGAGTTTTTTGTTCATCATTTTGTTTATTTGTTTCTATTTCGCAATTCAGATCTACCATTTTAGTTGAGGGTATTGGTAATGTTTGGTTCATCAATTGTTGATTTCTGTTTCATGTGCTTTTGGTGAATGATTTTATGCTGCAATGAGTTTCTATTTCGTATGCCTTTGGTTAATGATTTTGCGCTGCAATTAGTTCTGAAATTAGAGGATTAATGTTTTGTTTGGTTGTGTGGTTAATGTTATGGGTGTTATTTTTTTTGCCCATGTTCTTAGTTTTTTTTTATTGTTTTTTTATCCATTTGTTGATGTAAAATGTGGTTGTTTTTTAGTTTTGTTGCCTTTAAAAGGTAGCGCTGATGGTTAGTGGAATTGATTTCGCTTGAAAATGATTGAAGATTATTACATGTATTCTGTTTTGGTGTTTCATTAATCTATTATATTTTTATCTATTTTTGTCAATATTTGTTTCACTGTTTTGTATGCCTATGGTGGATAATTTTATGCTGGAATTAGTTGATGGGATTGGATAATTGTTGTTTTGGTGTTTGTTTGGGTAATTTCTTTTTGCTTTTGGTGTTTCTCTCCATTATCCATTTCCGTATCTTTATTGATAAGGCTTTTATGGTAGTGTTGTTGTACTAGGGTGTGTTGATGTACTTTATTATATCAAACTTAGCATATGTAAATGTTATATTTTATTTTAAAACTAGGACCTATTAATTGTTTTAATACCATTATAAAAATTATTTGTTGACCTGCAACGTAGTGTGGACAATTTAACTAGTGCTTCCTATGCGACGTGGTATGTTGAAAATCAAAAGGTCAAAGGGGTGGTTGCTAACTTCTATGTCACCGGATATCATGAAGTCCTAGATTTGACAACGCACCGCAAATGAAATTTGGAATGCCCTAGCCAAAGCTTTCTACGATAGGTCAGATGAATCACAACTTTTTTCATTGAATCCAAGAGCTTTCTCCACCAAACAGATTGGTCGCCTTCTATCAACATATTATGTTAATCCTGTGGAGATTTTCCAAGAAATTGATCATTGTGGCAAGTTTGCAATGAAAGATCCTGATTAGGGGTATATAGTTTGCTAAAGCTATGATTTATTATTTTATTAAAAGTTCCAATAAGCATAAATAATTAGTATAATAAATCAAGTTGGCCAATAAGATGAAATATTCCTAGCATTTATAAGCACTTAGTGACTGTTTGTGAGTGTGATTGATGTTGCTTTTGAAAGTGTTTTTCATTCAGAAATATATCAAAATGATTTATTTTTTATTTTTAAAACATCATTTCTTACATTAGTTTATGAAAATGATCTAAAAATATCAAAAAAATTAATCTAAAGTAAAAAAAATTAATTTAAAGTAAATAAATTATTAAAAAAAAAACACTATTGAAACACAATAATAAATAATACTTTAACCTCCCTTGCTTAACAAAACAAATCTGTTGAGCATGCCAATTTAAGAATAAACAACATGTGTTTTTTTCAGTCATGTATATTTTTTAATAATAGCATGTTCTTTTTCATTAAACAAAATTAATAACAATTAAAAATAATGATAAAAAATTATTAACTTGAATTGGAGAGGAAATATATATTTTTTAATTAAAAAATTATTTTCTTTATTCTTTTTTTATTAAAATACTTTTTTTAGAAGTGATTTGAATAAAAGATTATTATGATTATAAAATGAAGTTTCTAAAAACAATACAGCAAGTCATGAATTGTTCATTTGTATACATCTATATAGATAAATCTAATAAAATTAGATTTAATAAAAATATATAATAATTTATAATTAAAATAAAAAAAACTGATATTTTATTTTTATTAAATATTAATATGTAAATTTTTTCAAAAGTTAATAAATAATTATTTATAAAGTACCTGCTAATATTATTATATAATAAAAAAATGAGAACTGTGAAATATCTCGATAATTGTTTAAAAATCATGTTACTTAATTTTCTTAACACTAAAATTTAAAAAGAAAAAAAAAAGGTTAAAGAGTATTTTTTAAAAATCTACTGTTTTTCTTTTCTATTTTTTTCCTCCTTTCCTTTCTTTTCTCCTCCCTCCTCTTTCCCTTCCCTCTCTCCTTGCCCCCATGTCGTTAGTTTGCAGTTTCGGTGGGTCTTATTGCTAGGTTCTTGAAGTCAGGCAAGTATGTTGAGTGTGATGGTGCCGGCGCTCCTGTCCACCTCGCTGCTGCTCTTGAATATCTTGCAGCTGAGGTAATACTGTCTTATAACTTCAAATTTGTTTTTGGATATGATTTTGTGTGATTTCAATTCTCGAGTCCTAGGCTTCTATAATTTTGGTGATTTTGTCTGTTTTTTTGGGAATGAAGTTGTTTTCCATGAAAATTGTGTTTTTGAAGGGGTGGCGGTGGCTGATCTTGTGATTTTGTTTAGTGGCCAATCTAGGGTTTTTTAAATTCAGTTTTTCTTCAGTTTTTAGTGTTTAAGTCTGTGTTCATGTTAGGTTAGTTTCAGTAGTTAGGGTTTTAAAGTTAGTGATGTGAATATAAATTGATCATCATCTATATGCTCATGTAGTGGTAAAGGATACAATTAATAATGGATTTGAATCTAATCCTTTTGCCTCTTTTGTACCTGATTCCTTCATCGGCTTAATGGTTTATTATTGTTGGGTTGGGTTGTGTGGCGGTTGAGGAGAAGGGAAAAGAAAAGTAGAGAAAAGAAGGATTTTGTTAAAATCAATATAAACTTGATTGATGGACTCATTTTCAAATGGCTTAAAGTATAATGAAGGTGAAACTCGAAATTTAAATTCAATAGAATGCCTTTCGGATTTTCTTAATTATTCTTTTTTCGAGTGTTATTATTTGAAGTGAAAATAAAATTATTTTTTTATCACTAGTTTAGAACCTACTTTCCCCTAAAGGTAGATCCAACGTTTAAAAAAAAATGATTTCTTCATTCTTTCTTGAGTTTAAACCTTAAATTCAATGTTTAAAGCTGAGTGTATATCTATTTCATTATGCAACGTTTTAATCAAGCTAATACTATATACCATATCCGGATTTTACAATTTATAATCTAAGAAACTGCTAAACAGAAAGTGGTGCTATAAACATTCTGATGCTGTCAAACTTTGTAACAGGATTGGCATGAAAGCTCCATGAAATCCATATGGGACTCTGCAAGGCAACGTGATTTTGGCAACTGGCTCACTGGTAAACTTTTTGGTGTCAATTATATAAGCCTACGAAGGAAGTAGACAAATACATTAGATATAATTATTACGCATTGAGTCATATGATTATTACTTACCAATGTGCAAAATTGACCTACTTTAGACATGCTTGTATCTTCATTGTGGACAAAAGTGATAATCCATCCATCATCTTCTTCATGACTTCCTTGTTTGGGAACAAAGGCTGCTCCAGTGCAGAAAGTATTCTGTTCCACTTTATGTTATTCCACCTGTATCAACTCTTCAGATTGACCACCTTGCTGATTTACAGAACCAAAATAGTGTCAGCATAAATTTAAACACATAAGAGCTTAATTAACTACCGAATTAACTTGCTGGCTCTTCAAAATACAGTTTTGCTAGACAAATGTTAAGTATTAGTAAATTAATGGTCAGGGTTATAAACTAAACTTCTACACCGGAGTCAGAGCTAGCATTTGAATCAGTAACTTGGGTATAGCCATATTTATTTTTAACACCAGTAAAATCTCCGTAGATCATTGGAAAGTCCATAGAGAATTCAGTTCCTGTTAGGAATGTTTCTTTTACATCTCCCGTATTCATATTTAATCTCCATTCATAGACACGACTAAAAAGCGATTCATCTTCTGAATCATTATACTCATCAACTGATTCTATATGCTTCAGCCTCTCTCAAATTTATTCACACCCGTATTAGGTCCTGGTATGATTGAATCAAGAGCCCTACATGCCCTCACAACAACCTGTTCAGCAAAGAACCACTTTCATTTATTTGAACTTGAAAAGGCTATAACCAACTGAAGGTTTTAAATGACTTAAATCAATATTTAATGGTTTTACTAGTCTACCTCATCAGTGCCATCCTCAAAACAATTAAGGTGGAATATGCAATTTGATTTCACCTGAAACCACTTGATTGAATCTGCGTTGCCATAGCGAGGCATGATTCCAATTCTTGCATATTCTGCCTTGCTATATTTTATCAACCTGCATTTGTACACGTCATGGCCCGTGACAGACATAATTACCACCTCAATATTATAGAGGCTATGCATTTTTGTTGAAATGATATATGTCACAGGACACCTGTGGCCCCTTGGATTACTAGTCTACTTTCTAAGAGTGTGTATATGGAAAAGAGGTTGACGGTATAATCATAGAGTTATGATTATAATTTTTAGGATTTCATTTAATATTAAAGTCATTAAAAAACTTAATGGTTAGCGAGAATTTTAGCAAGGGATCTCATTGTATAAGAAAAAAACACATCACTCCTAATGTACCCTATCTATAGTAAGTTACATTATTGTTTGATTGTTTTTCTATGTTAAATTTTATTCATTAGTCTTTTCTAAAATTTAAGATAGATCTCTCTTCATGAAGGAGTCTTTATCTTTATTAGGGTAAAAAACCCAACCCTTCTAAATCCCAAAATTGATCAACATAGATTCTATGGTGTGAAACTAATTACACAAAAGAGAAGATATTTATCACCATTTAAGCATCCTGCAAGAGATAGAATGCATTACCAATTTTGCATTAAATTGTCAAGAGTTGATGTTTTTATCCTATCAATAATTCAACTATAATATTTCTAACTCTGGTATTAGTAGATATTCAACTATATATACTTTTAATTTTGATGCTGGTAAATATTACATGATATTAGAAGATATTCAGCTATAAATTCAACTTTGATGCTGGTAAATACTACATGATATTAGTAAAAAGTATTGCATGATATTGGTAAATATTCAACTATTCATACTTTTAACACAAGTATTAGTAAAAAATATATGAATCTTTGGTTTTGACGTCAGTAAACATTCAAGCAAAATTACTTCCAACTCTAGTGTTGGTAAGTATTATATAAAGAAAGCTATGATATTTTTTACTATGAATATTTAGAGTGCGAGTAATTGATAGCTTTAATGTTAATACTTCTAACTTTAGTGTTAGTGGATATTAAATATATTTTCAATACTGATATTGATGAATATAAACATTGATGACTCTCACGCTGTAAAAAATAATTATTGAAAAATCAAAAATATCAACTGAAATAGTCTTTTAATTTAATTTTGGCAAAGTCCTAATGGACTTTGTAAACTTATTATAATTTCGTGAAAAGCAAAGTTTTAATAATATCTAAGTGCATTTCAATGGTTTCTTAAGTATTTTATCAAACATGAAAAAAGCTTTTTTATCATTTGTTTTCTGTGTATAGGTATTAAATAAATGAAAATGAAAATGAAATAATAATAATAATAATAATAATAATAATAATAATAATAAAAAATAGCATGCGTGAATTAATTCACGCATGCTTTAGGCTTAGCCAAAGCCTGCGTGCATTAATTCACGCTGGTAAGGCAAGACTAAGTCCAGCGTGAATTAATTCACTCTGCCTATGCAGCGAAGTATCTGTTTAGGATTTCGTTTTAAAAGTTTTTTAAAAACAAATTAAAAAAATATTTTATTTTTATTTTTATTTTAAATTTTAAATTAAGTTGTTTTTTTTATGTTTTTAATTAATTTTATACACTGATGGCAAAAATATTTTTCTAAAAAATCATTCTAATAATTTAAAAATTAAAAATATTTTTTAAATTAACCTCAATCAAATTACCAAAATACATTTGTCAGCGTGAATTAATTCACGTTGACTTGTCTTTTGCGGAGATTTCTAGTTTGGTCAGTGATTGGTTTAGGATTAGAATAAAATAATAATAATAATAATAATAATAAAAAACAATAAAAAAGGAAAATATATTATTTTGTGATAGTGCTGTAGTTGGAGAATGAGTTGATAAAAAGTATGTCGTTTAATGATTTTTATATTTAACACACTGTTAAGAGAAAGTCTTTTGAGTTTGAACTTGCACAGGCTCAAAGTAATAAGAGAAAGCCTTTTGAGCTCAAAATTGTAAACTCATCAAAACATATATTATAAAAGATGGTTTTAAATTTTTTGATTCCTGCTAATTTAATGCAAGTTGTTTGGTCAAATTATGCTCAAAACAATTCCTCAATTTTTATTTTACTAACTCATCTAAAGCTACTTTGTTTTTGTAATTTGACATGAACAGCTAAAAAGTAGC
>CM054997.1:8803361-8833572 GCA_029030765.1 Salix suchowensis | reverse complement strand
TATGAGAATATTGGCATCTATCAGTCAATAAAAGGTTTAAAAAAAGATAAATGAGTGACTTACGTTACTGCCTTTCCATGTTTAATAAACCCGTATATCACCCGACCCGACACCACTGTTTGTGTGTTTGTGAGTATGTGGCAGCTTAACAGAAATGTAGAGAGGGTGATGTCGCGAGAAGTGACTGGATGTGGTTGAGTGAGGTGGACCGGGGTTGTGGTGGACCGGGGCTGGTTGGTTTTTTTAGCTACCAGGGAAACAGAGAGGCGTGGTTTTCACTCCGATTTCTTTTAAATAAAAAAAATTAAAAAAATTGACATCTAATTATTATCAATATTATTATTCAATTCATTTATTTGAAATATATGTGTGACCATGGTTGTTAAAATCACAATTTTGACACGACACGGAAGAGGCTTCAGAAACTCTGATCGTAAAATCGTACCTGAATTTTTCCGTACAAAAATCGTAAAATCACAGTTAAAATCGTGTAAGTAGAAAAATCATAAAATCATAAGTAAAATATTTTCGAATACAATACAGCATAATTATGGCCATAAAACTTCATTAGTTAAGGTTCATATATAATTCAAAATAACTTAAAAATACATTACAAAACAATTATGTCAAAATCACGATTTTGACACAACACGGAAGGGGTTTCGGAAACTCAGATCGTAAGATCGAATCATAAAATCGTACCTTAATTTTTCCGTATAAAAATCATAAAATCACAGCTAAAATCGTGTAGGTAGAAAAATCATAAAATCATAAGTAAAATAATTCCGAATACAATACAACATAATTATGGCCATAAAACTTCATTAGTTAAGGTTCATATATAATTCAAAATAACTTAAAAATACATTACAAAATAATTATGTCCATAGAATTTTATTAGATAAAAACTAACAAATTTAAAATAAATATTTTGTTGATGTGCTATATAAATTAAAATCAATCTCATGACCGTCATTTTCCTCGTTATTTTTAATACATTCATCAAAAACATTATTATTGAAAGGATTATCAGTACTAATACTGGTACCAACACCGATATTACTAGTATTAGCTCCAACTCCAACAAATTATATGGACATCATGACATGAAAATGATTTAAAAACATTAAAAAAATTTAATTTAAAGTAAAAAAAAATAGTATAAATTTTAAAGTTAATATTACCGATTTTCAAGAGTGATTCCATGATATATATATATATATATATATCAACATGATAATTTTATTTTTTTATAATATATAATTTTTATAAAAAAAAATAATATATATATATATACACACACAATTTGTCCAGCAGAAATGCTGAACAAATAGCATTGTCCTACATTGTTTGTTTAGTTTAAATATTTTTCACTCTTCAGTGTTGTTAATCAGCCGAGGCAAGCAAGGCTTAAACTTTTCCTTACTCAATCCCACATCGAATAAATAATTGAGAAGACGAAAAAATTTTGTGTATAAATATAAACATCTGGAGGCGAATGAATTAGGCAATTTACTTTAAAATTTTGAAGCAACAGGCTTAAAATTAGCATGATCGTAAAATCGGACTGATCCAGTTCGATTTTATGATTTTGACTAATTTTGATCGAGTTTGATCAAAATTGATTTTTCTACTTGAGTTAACAAGGTTTGATGAGTTAACTCATAAAATCAAACGATTTTATAAGTTAACTCGTAATTTTAACAATCAGGTATATGACGATTACCTTACCATGATCCATCTTTATATGTAATAACACCGGCCAGCCCAGCTCATGGATTCATCAGATCACCTCGTTTTATTTTATATAGTTACGATTTTTTTTACTTCACATCAAAGAATTTTCGTGCTCATTTCATTTAATAATCTTCTATGCAATATCCATGCATATACAATTTAATTAATCATATGCCTTCGTTCCACTATATATATATATATATATATATTTATATATATATATATATATATATATATTCCAAATAACTTGATCACATCGAAATGAACTAAACTCTTGAGATTTATTCCAACACATGGAAAATACAAGTCGCCATAAAATTAAATGGGTGTATACTCGCCTGGCATTTTCTATTAAATTCTTACTCTATTCTATCAATCCTAATTGTTTGTATAATCTACTTCGGGACAATAGCTTGCAGCTTGCTCCATATTCCTAACAGCTCAAAAATCATTTAGCCACCTAATTCCGTCGAGGATCCATGTCAATTCGGCTGATTTCTCCACGAAATTTCTGTGGGCTTCCATGAAATGATATTCTCAACTTAATTGTGCAATGGAGTTGGCATGAATGCTCCATGAAATCCATATGGGACTCTGCATGGCAATGTAATTTTGGCAACCGGCTCACTTGTGAAATTCTTTGTGTCAATTATGTAAACCTGGAAGGGAAAAAAGAAAGAAAGGGGATTCAATGATTGGGAAACAAGTTGTTTGAACTGCGATTGTTTCGCATCTGTAAAATTAAATAACTTACTTTAGATGTATTTGTGTCTTCATCATGAACAAAAGTGATGATCCAGCCATCATCTTCTTCACGCCCGCCTTCTTTAGGGACAAAGGCAGCTCCAGTGCAGAAGGTGTTTCCCTCGAATTCATGGTGTTCCACCTTTATATGCCCTTCAGATTCCTCCCATTCCTGGATCAGAGAATATATAATATTATATATTAGCCCTAATTCATGTCAATGAACCATCTCATCTAAAAATTTAAGCATGTTAGTTGAGGCTCCAAGATATAATTTATATTATTTTTTAACGCACACTCTAGAATAAAAAGCCTTTTGGACTTGAAACTTGCATATAGGTTCAAACTAACTTATGCTTGATTTTATCAAATAGAATGAGGGTAGTGAGATTCGACCTCATGTCCCCGCTGTGTCAATAAGGCTTTGATATCATATTAAGAAAACCATTTCATCTAAAAATTTAAATTATTAGGGATGAGATTTCAAAATATAATTTATATTATTATTTAACAATTTATTTACGAAAATTAAAACGATAAGCATTGAAGGTGGACTATTCAGCAGTTTAATTACCTTATTGTCAGTCTCTTCGAAGTACAACTTGGCCAGGCCTCCGAACTTCGGCATGCCTAAGAGGAACAAGATTGAAAGCTTGTTATGGTAATTAAGGTTATGGTTGGATTTTTAAATGCTGGGAGCAATGAATTCAGAATATGTATCTGACCTGATGAAGCACTCGCCGAGTCATGAACAGTTTGGGTGTAGCCAAATTTATTTTTAACGCCATTAAAATTTGGGATTGATCATTGGAAACTCCATGGCGAATGGAGTTCCGGTTAGGTTTCTCTCTTTAACCTCTCCGGTTTCCATGTTTAATCTCCATTCGTAAGATCGGGAGAACAGTAATTCATCTTTCGTCGAATATTTAGCATCTTGTTGAATAGGTCCTTTGCTTCTAAGTCTTCCTGAAACCCACTCGGACTTGTCCAAATCCATATCGCAAGATTCTGATATGACTGATTCAAGAGACCTGCATCCCCTCACTACAACCTGCTCCACCCCCAAGAAAAAAAATATATTAGATGTATTGCAGCTATCTACTATCTAGAGAAACCATATTATTTAAAAAATTAAGTATTTATATTTTTTTCTAAGATAATTTATCAAGTTAAAGTTTTTTGGGTTTGAAACTTGCATGTAATCACATTACTTTGTGTTTGATTTTTATCAAATATAATGAAATTTAAACTCGTAACCGGTTGATCAACAAAATTCTGATATCATATTAACGAACCATCTCATCTTAAAACTCAAGTTGTTAGACGAGATTTAAAAATATGATTTAAACCGTTCTCAAACTAGATTTTATAATCAAATTAAGCACAAAAAAAAGTGATGCTTTCATTGCTAACCTCATCTCCTTCCTCGAAACAGTTGAGAATGTGAAATGTGCAATTTGGTTCCACCTCGAACCAACGGACTGAGTCGGCATCTCCATACCGAGGCATCACCCCAATCCTTGCATATTCTTCTTTATCAAACTTTATTAACCTACATTAAGTGGGGCACCACAAACCAAATTAGTATGCACTCCTCGTTGACTGAGGCTATAAAGTAATGGCCAGTGTTGAAGTACTCACGGGCCTCCTTTCATGAGTCTATGTATATCTATTGTTAGTGGAAAGTCAATGATCACATTATACCTGCAACATAAACAAAGAATCAAGGTTAGATTTTATTGTAGTTTATTTTTTATTTTTTCTGAGTTAATTTCCAGTGGTGGCAAAGATTTTTCATCACTAACCTCTCTGTCACCCCCATGTCATGGCTAAGTGTGCATCTATTGAACTTGAGATCGACCTTATGAACAAGTCTCTTCCCGTCAGCTGATCAAAGTAGGGTTTCCAAGTTAATTGTCACGCAAGTAAAAACGATTCTTCATTTTGATGAACACTTTTTTTTTTTCATTCGTTAATTTGGGTGGAAAATGAATATATACCGGAAACAACTCCCACTTCCATGAAAGGCTTCATGGCATCCACCCCGAAGACAACCAGCTCTCCGGTGCCTGGTGCTCTCTGAAACAGACAAGAAATTAAAAGAGAGAAAGAAATCAAGTAAATTAAGCTGTGTGTGTGTTTTTCTTGTGGAAAATATAGTTAATTAATTTTAAAAAAAAACCTTTGGGTGGCTGTTGAAAGGTCGATGCCAGGTTCCATTTATATCCCAGTCGCCTAAAGTCTGGAGGGAGAAGATGTCAATCTCTTGAGGAATGTGATGCTCGGCGATGGAGTAGAACTTCCCTGAATGCTCGAAAACATTGGTGTTGCTGAGATCCTTGTTCACTTTTCCAAATCGCAGCTGGGATTTATTATCAGACCAGAATTAACATGTATTAGTTAATCTTAAATATTTTTTATATATATTTTAAATTTTATTTCTAGCATTAGCGCATCAAACTAATCTCACAATACACTAAAAATATAAATTTAAATTAAAAAAAAAGATTTTCGCAAAAATATTTCCCCACGGCAGAAACAAAAACAGGGGCAAATTCCTAACTTAACTAGTATAAGAAAATATTAAGAAAAAAAGAGGAAAGTTTGATGATTTGTAGCCGTGGGCCTACCATGTTTAACAAGTATGCCACCAAAATGGCGGGCGGGTGGCCCTCTACGGCTGGAAGAAAAGACGGCTTGTCTCTCTGTTTTTCAAGCTTGTACGTTTCGGTTTCTACGTGTCTATTATTGTAGGAAACCCTCCATGTTTCACCATCACTGTCTTTATCAAAGCACAGAGCATGGAGCATTCCCTCTCCTTCAATCCATATATGACCAGTCTTTCCAAATATTGAAGCCGTAGATTTTAGACCACCGAACAATGGATTTGGTCCTGGAATTTTAGAGATTTGAAAAGTCAGCGCTCCTCAATAATGGATATTGATAATGCGCTGATTAAGATGTTCTAAACAGTCACCGTTGATTTGACATTGTGATCAAATGTAAATTATTCACACATAGTAACGTCCAGTCGTGCTGAAAACTATTTTAGGAAGAGAAATTAAAGTGAGTAAATTATTGAGTTCAAGAACAGACCGTTTCTGATGTAAACACCTTCTGGGAAATCATGCGGGACATTGCCTTCGATGCTGGTGATAGTAAGAGGCTCGTTCAGTTCATCAACTGGCGCAAAGTTACTCTGCAAAAACACAAAAACAGCAGATTAGAAGATATTTCGTCAAGGATTAACACTGCTAGAGAGGTGAGTTTCAAGGGTTTCGCGGGTTAATTACCTGAGAAGGAAGGACGAGCTGGTCAGAAAACTGAAACAACGAATCCACTAATGCATCCAAAAGTTTGACAGAAGCATTTCTTATGCTTTCCGAGACATCAAGCTGCATGGGAAGTTTCTGCCACTCTTTCAATAATGGCTGCATCCACAGTATCTGTATTAAGGCTAAATACTTGCAGTTCGATCTAACAAGCAAAACATGAATGGCATGGTGCATGGGAAAGAACAACGTAGTATTTATCTCACGAATCTTGCTTAACCAAGCATTGAACAGGTGAAATTACACAGGGATTGAGTACCTTGTAAGAAGAAGAGAACCTAATCTTAAGACGATCGATGTTTTTGAAGAGAGAAGGCCGGCTTTGTACAGAGCAGTTCACATGAAAAGCCATTGTTGATGTATATGTCATTCTTCTCTCCCACTCTGAAATACTTTCCCCTCGACGATGGCTTAGCTCCCCTAAGAACAACGGGTCTTAAATAGAGGTTCTGCAAGTGTTCAGACTTCAGAGTCTTATTTTAGATTGTTGCTACCCTATTTTTGACTCTTTATTTTTTATGTTTCAAAAAAAAAAGTATTTCAAAAACAGATTTTGGGTTCAAGGGCGAAATCGAGCAATTTGGAGTTTAATGGCCGATTGAGGGTTACATAGCGAAAATCAGGAGCCGAGGACCAGTTTAGAAAGTCGCGCAAAACCAAGGTTGATATTGAATTTTCGATGGGATTTAATTGCATAAAAAGTTTAAATCCAATTGGGTGCATTTAGAGAATTTTTAAAGGACCAAATCATATTTTTACCTTCTTTTGATTTTTTGAAATCTGCATTAAAAAATTAGCATCACTGTTCCGGAGCATTGGCTTTGATTTTCAGGCGCGTTTAAAGCAGATCAATCAAAATTTCCTTCCTTTTTCCCAACTTGATTTTCTTCCCAATTCACAGTGATCTCGGCAGATCATTCCAAATTTTGCTTCCTTTTTTTCAATTTGATCTTTCTCCGCCGCAGCAAGACCAATCAAGTCAACCGTGATTTCCTTCCCAAATTTGTTTCCAGCGTGATCTCTTTTCTTCGATTTGCTTGGCTGTTTTGATCTTGCATTTAAAACATGATCACTGCAACATTGAGGTCTTCTCGGCTATAAATAGAGGCCTGCACGGAGAGACAAGGGAAGAGGATGGACGTGAGAAACTTATATTAAGGACGCAAAGCCGAACATTTTTCTGGTTTTTTTTTTACTCTGCCTCTCTCTCTCTAAAACCAGGTCTTCGTCTTGCTCTCCTTCTCGGTTAATAGCCTTGACAGTCAATCCCAACCATTTTACTTCACCACCGTCGACCACCATATTACTCTCCAACATCACCATCGTCTCTGCCATAAATCCCCAGTAGCTCAGCCACTTTCTCTGTTGAAAAAACAGAGTAGCTCGACGCAGACGCCACCAGCCCGCCAGTTTCAGAGGCTCCGACCGGCGACCTCCGACCACCATTTACGACGCCACAACGACCAGAAGAATCACCACGACCTCCTCTACCCAACGGTATAAACAGGTACGCATTTCTCCATACTCGAAAATCTTCCTTGCCACTGTTCATCGTCTCTGCATTTGCATGTGGGGAGTGATTTAATTCACTCCCCGCGTGGGCTTGGGCGGGCCGGGCCTTGTACCCGGCCTGGCCCTGAAGGGCTTCCAGCGTCTGGGCTGGAAGCCCAGCCCAGATGGGTCTGGGCTGCCAGCCATCTGGGCTAGCAGCCCAGCCTGGAGGCAAGGTGGGCTGACAGCCAGCCCACCGAATTAAAAAATTTAAAAATACAAATTTTCCAAAAATATTTTTATTAAAGAAAAAATGTGTTGTTTTCTTGCATACGGCCAATACACTAGCATATTTTAAAAAATTGTTTTTCTTTTGAAAAAAATATATATTATCTTGAATTTTGAAGAGAAAATGAGTTTTAGCATGGATTTCGCAAAGAGAAAAAAATCATTTCTTGCATTTTGAGATTTTACAACATGTTTGTAAAATCCAAAGGGTATTGGCCAATATACAAAAAAATATAAAAATCTTTTTTTGGGAGTTTATTATTCACCATCGGTATTTGGATAAATAAATCCTAAAGGGTTAATATCCAAAATATTCGGGCGGGAATGATATGCTATTATTCACCATCGGTATTTGGGTAAATAAATCCTAAGGGGTTAATATCCAAAATATTCGACGGGAATGATATGCTATTATTCACCATCGGTATTTGGATAAATAAATCCTAAGGGGTTAATATCCAAAATATTCGGTGGGAATGATATGCTATTATTCACCATCGGTATTTGGATAAATAAATCCTAAGGGATTAATATCCAAAATATTCGGCGGGAATGATATGCTATTATTCACCATCGGTATTTGGGTAAATAAATCCTAAGGGATAAATATCCAAAATATTCAGTGAATGATATTCTATTATTCACCATCGGTATTTGGATAAATAAACCCAAAAGGGGTTGATATCGAAAATACGCGGCGGGAATGATATCCCATCTGCCATTTATTTTAATATATGTTTTTCTTCAAAGCCATAGCAAGTCATAAGCAAACCAAAACGTCAAGCAGCTTACCTTAGGTAGGGCGTACTAGGGGTGCTAAAACCTTCCCTTTACGCAACTGACCCCTTACCCTAGAATCTCCGAAAGACCGCTTTCGAGTTTCCTAGTAACCATTAATACTAGGTGGCGACTCCCTTTTTACAAATAGAGAACCCCCCCGATATTTAACTCCCGCTCACGGGGGACGAGTAGCCACGATGCCGCATTACAAAAAAAATTATTTTTTTGGGGTGCGACAGAATGGCGACTCCACTGGGGACTTGGGCTAAGCTTGACTGTTTTATTTGTTGATGATATGTTTTTATTTTATTTATTTATTTATTCATTTATTTTTATTGTTGCTATGGTTTATTTATATATTTGTTTATAAGCTTTATCATGCATCTTTACATCCTGTCATCATGCATCACTTTTTTTTATTATTTGGAGAGCACACACTAAACTTTAAGTTAAGTGGGGGACTAGCAGCTTACCTATGACTTGAGTCAAGGTTGAAGTTTGTGTAAACCCCAACTCTTTGCTCGAGTGTTTAGACTGGTGGTGATTGGTATACGTGCCATATCACTATCTCGCTGAACCCCCATATCGCCTTTACGAGGGTGATCACTTTGGGACAAACGAAGAGACCCTCTTTAGAGACCAAGTAGTAAACCTACCCTATGTCTCACGTAAAGGAACTAGAACCTATCGTTAGGATGTATGCTCCATAATATCTTTTTGCATAACAAGAAAAAACCCTAAGATAGCATTTTTGACTTACAGGTCTTGTGAACGAAATGGCCACCACCACTAAACTTTCCGTCATGGAATATGGGAGAAGTTCTGAACTGTCACAATTGACCGAAGGAGACTGCCTTAAAGGCGATGCTATGAGGCTATCACCAATCAAGAATCTGGATTGCATTATAAATGAGGTGAACAAGTTAACGACTCATTTTCAGGATGTGGATAAGGACACATTTTTTAGAAAATACGGACGCCTGATGGAGATTGCGAAGGTAGATGTTTTAAGCCCAGCGGTGCGAGCTCTAGTTCATTTCTGGGACCCTGACTACCGTTGTTTTTCTTTTGGGAGCATAGATCTATGTCCTACTATGGAGGAATACGGGATGTTGACTGAGTTTCCGAATGACCTATACAGAGTTTATTTCCCTTTGAGATCTGACAAGGTCATTCCTGAACTGTCGAAGCTACTCAGGATCCCCAACTTGGAAAGGTCTTTGGAAAAGAAAGTTGCTGGTCTGAGATGGAAGATGCTGGAGTTAGAACTAGAACAGAAGACCGGATCAGAGAAAGAAAGGTTGATTGCATTAGGCATATTTGGCCTTGTGTTATTCCCAAGCCGGGACAGTATAGTAAGCTTAGAAGCCGCTGCTGCTTATGTGGAGTATGAGAATACACAAATCAACCCCCGTGGCCTCTGTTTTGGCTGAAACCATCTTGACACTTAATCACTGTCGGAAGGCCGGGAAAGGGGCAGTAAGATGTTGCACACAGCTGCTATATATCTGGATGGTTAGTCATATCGAGACAAAAAAACCTGTCTTTAATAATTTCTGGTGGTTCAACCAGAAACCATTGAGGATAGTGGAGGAAGAAGAATGGGGGGATCTAGACAACCAAGGTTGGGTAGAAAAACTAAGAGCTATACCTAGTGGTGGTTTGAAATGGAAGGCCCCTTGGGCCAAAGCGGTGAATGTTCTAATGAGTTGCGGACAAAGGTGTTGGGTTCCGTTGGTAGGGATTACCGGTTATGTGAGTTATGCTCCTGCTCTCGTGGTAAGACAGCATGGGGGCATACAATTCGTTCCAAGGACCAAAGAAATTGCTAAATTTTTTGGTTTGTTTAAAGATCCTGTTGCACAAGAAGTCGTGAGAGCCATCAAACAAGACTGGAAGCATCTAGTTTTGTTAGAAATAAAAGGTTCGGGGAATCCTAGTGCAAGCAAAGCGTATGCAAAATGGAGAGAATTAGTTGCCTCAGCCTCGGCCAATAGAGAAATAAAATCTCCACAAACTGGAGAAAAGTCCGTTAAGAGGAAAAGAGTTGATAGTGAAGAAGAATTGAAGAGGCAAATCGAAAAGCTTCAGATGGAATTGAACAAGACCCGAAGAGACAAGATGATGATGGAAGAAATGGTGTTGGAAGGTGATAAAAGGAGGGCATTTTTAGATGAGCAATTACAGTCTAGAGATGCAAGACTAACCAAGCTCGAGTTGAAGATGGTTGAGGAGGAAAATGTTAGGGTTGGAATTGAGAAGGAATTAACGGAGATGAATCGGAAGTGGGTGCAAAGTTGCTCTGAACTCAGTGCATTGAAGATCGAACATAATGAATGCCGAGAGAACATAGAATATTACCAAGAGAAATTTGCCGAGACCCAGTGCGAGGTGATGGATAGAATTGAAAAGTATGAAGAATTGTATAAGAAGTATGTAATGTCGGAAAGTCGTTTGGTGGAGCCTGTGAAAGATGAAGGCGTTGAGCGGGAATTGGCGAGTAGAGAAGACGAGATAAGAATTTCGAAGACGAAGCTCTGAAAAGAGAGAGAAGATGAAGCATCCGGAAGAGAAATTAGCATATATAGAAAAACACAAAGATCGGATCGATGCTAATAATATTTCATTGAACAGAACCAACATGTTGCTTATTGAAAAAATTGTCCAAGATGGATGAACAGATGGATGAAGCTGCGCTACGACGCTCGGGTCGTTAGAACCAACGCTAGAAATGTGGGGAATGACATCATCCGTTATCGGCGAAGTCTAGCTGAAACCGATGTTTTCTTGGAGACAATCGAGAACCGCGGATTCGCTTTCCTACCTTTGGCTAAAGAAGTAGCGGAAGAAGAATTTTAATTTGATTTTCCTTTTTATGTTTTCCAAAAAAAGATGTAACAATCTTATCCAACATCAAATAAAAAGGGCGTTGACCCATCTCTTATGCAAATTCTGTCTTTTGGTAAATATGACTTAAGCAAATGACCCGAAAAGCGATACTCTAGCGGCAATGTGACGGGACAAGAAACCCATATTCTATGAAGTGATTGGCCATTATTTGTTCACAAGAAATCCATTGCATTACATATACATTCATACAAGCATATTCATCACATACATTTTACATTCTCTCATACATTCATGCAAACAGACTCAACTACGAAACATAGGTCCCCCTCGCGAAAGTCCACAACACTCGTTTAAGAAGAAGAATGGAAAAACGAAGAAAGGGCCGAGCCGTAATCTCCATACCAAAAAGAGCTCGAAGGCTGTCCCGAAACGATGTGGCACGCTTTAGCTAGCATGCTCGAGAAGGCGTTAAGAACAAGAGATGGAGAGGGAACGTCGGCTCGGGACGGATGAAGCACCACCTGGCGGTTCAAAGCCCGGGGGCACCTCACATTTTAAGGACAAGCTCACCAAAGAAGCGGCTCGAATCCACTCGGCCCGTCCCCAATCCCTATTACATTGGATTTGACGGATGAGGAACCACAAGACGCTAGATTCTCCGACCATGCGGGGATATGACAAGTGGTCCGCACTAGAAGAAAGGATAAGAGCGATTGAAGGGAATGATCTATCTGACCCAGTTAGGGCAGCCGAAGCATGTTTGGTGCCTAACATCGTGATACCGCGGAAGTTCAGGGTTCCAGAATTTATCAAGTATACTGGGACAGAATGCCCAAAAACCCATCTTCGTTCCTACTATAACAAGATGGCGGAAGTCATACATGATGACAAATTGTTGATATATTTCTTCCAAGACAGCTTGATGGGGTCGGCCCTTAGCTGGTATATGAGGTTAGATAACATCAGGATTAGAAAGTGGGCAGACTTGGCAGATGCTTTCTTAAAACAGTACAAGTTTAATATGGAGATTGCTCCTGATAGGACCAGTTTGATTACCATGGAGAAAGGAGTTCAGGAGCCAGTGAGGGTTTATGCACAGAGGTGGCGAGACCAGGCTGTTAATGTACAACCACCGTTGATAGAAACAGAAATGGTGAATCTGTTTGCTAATACCTTTAAAGCCCCATATTATGAGCATCTGATGGGTAGCTCTGCCCAACATTTTTTTGATGCGGTGCGAATTGCTGAGAGGATTGAACAAGGAATCCGGAGCGGAAGAATTATGGAACCCGTAGAGAAGAGGGGTTTTGTCGGGAAAAGAAAAGAAATTGAGGTGAATAATCTGGAGGACAGGTACAAGGGGAAAGACAAAAGTTACAAAAGCTACCAAACACCTGCACCCCAAACTGCCAGCATCAACTTTTCCAAACCTACCACCCCAAACCAGCCTTTTTACCCAAAATTCCCCGCACATAACCAAAATAATTTTCAAAGGAGAGATTATCAACAGCCGGAAGAACAACTACCACCTTTGCCCATGACTTTAAAAGAGTTATACGCGCAGTTGCTAAACATCGGACATATTGCACCCCTACCACTACCCCCTTTAAAGCCACCTTTCCCTGCCTGGCACAACCCAAATTTGACTTGTGAATACCATGCTGGTAATGCGGGTCATAGCATCGAGACCTGTGTAGCGTTTAAGAGGAAGGTATTGCAATTGATCAGGATCGGATGGATCACCATTGAAGATCCTCCCAATGTGAACCTGAATCCTTTGCCCAAGCATACTGCAGGAAGTAGTGGGGTAAATGCAGTAGAAACTGATAGCAAAGTAAGGGCTCTCGAGGTGACTATGACCAGATTATACAGTATGTTGGTGCAATCTGGATATTTGATGAGATCAACCAAGTATGACATGGGCGAAAATGACTTTTGCCCATTCCATAATGAAAAAGGGCATCACATTGATGAGTGTACCGAATTCCATCAAAAGGTCACGAGGATGTTGACTTTGGGGGAGCTAAGGATAGAGAGTATGGGAAGTAGTGGAGAGGTAGCAGGAATAGAGAAATGTAGAATCCAATCAACAGCTAGTGGGCTATCGAGGTTGGTTTTGTATAAACCCTCGTATGCAAAGGAGGTAAACTATAAGGCAACACCCGGAAATTATGTTGTCACCTCAAATGGAGAAGCTCCTTTCTTTCGAGATGAAATCGGTGGTTTGACCCGAAGCGGTCGTTGTTTCACGCCTGAGGAGTTGGCAAATCAAAGAAAGGCTAAGGGTAAAGAGGTAATGGGCTTTGAAAAAGAGTTGGAGGTAAACAAACTCGTGACAGGAGGAAGAGACGAACGAGTTCTTGAGGTTGATGAAGCATAGTGAGTACTCGTGTGGTGGACCCGAGTTAAAAAGACCCCTGCCAAGATCTCCATTATGTCTTTAATACTTAGTTCTGAGCCGCATCGTAATGCCTTACAGAAGGTACTAAATGAGGCTTATGTGCCTCAAGATATTGAACAAAAGACTATGGAGCATCTGGTAGGGAGAATTCATGCTTCAAATTACTTATATTTCACCGAGGATGAACTCGACGCTGAAGGAACAGGACACAACAAGCCTCACGTATATCACAGATCCGATGTAAGGATTGTCTAATTGGCAAAGTTCTTATTGATAATGGCTCGACCCTAAATGTGTTGCCAAGACATATGCTGGAAGAGATGCCAGTAGATCTCTCTCACATGCAGCCAAGTGGGATTACGGCTAGAGCATATGATGGTGCACCGAGGCAAGTGTTGGGGTCGATCGAAGTTGAACTCGTCATAGGTCCCCAAGTCTTTTTGGTAACCCTTCAGGTGATGGACATTCACCCTTCCTATAGCATGTTATTAGGAAGACCATGGATACATGCTGCAGGAGCGGTTACTTCCTCACTGCATCAATGTTTGAAGTACATTGCCAATGGTGTCCTGGTCACCGTTAAGGCAGAAGAAACCATATCGATGATGAAGAATGTGGCGGTCCCTTTCATTGAAGCTGAAGATTTTGTGGATGGAAACCTGCATGCGTTCGAAGTTGTGAATACTGAGTGGGTGCCTGAGAATACTATCAGAAGGAAGCCAGGGATCTCAGAGGCCACTAAAATGGCCGCTAAAAGCCTTTTAAAGCACGAGATTCCTGCCCGATTTGGCGCAAGAAAGAGGAAGGTCGAGTGGATTGGGATAACGAAGTTGAAGGTCGCAGAGCAAAGGTTTGGTCTGGGATATAAACCTAGAAAGGAGGATTACCAACGGGCTGCTGTGGCAAGAAGAGAGAAAAGAATGGCGAGGATAGAAGGAAGGAAGCCTGAAGAAGAAAATTTAGCCATTCCTCCTATCAGAGTCTCATTCCCGAAGGCAGCATATGTCATACAACCTGATCTAGGACATGAAAGCTCTCTTCAGAAGATGTCATCTATGAGTATAAATATTGTGGAAGAGGAGGAAGTCAAGGGCATTGTCAAGAAGACTCAGTCAGAAAAAAAGGATGAAGAGCTACCACAGTTAACCATCTATGCTCTGGAGGAAGCTACGACCTCTGCTTGTATTCGGAAGCTAGCCAAGGGAGAGAAGTTCCAGAATTGGGTGACCCAAGAAGCTCCATTGGTTTTCAGAATGTAATGAGCATTGTTTGTTTTGTTGGTTTTGTTTTGTTTTAAGGCCCAACAGGCCAGTCGAATTTTATCTTTGTTTTTGTTGTGAACCGAATTTTTTTTTATAATAAGATCATGCATTTTTAGTTCATCTCTCTTTTTATTCCTATTTTGTTTTGTGCATTTACACTATTTTCCGCTTTCAGGAGCCCTGAAAGCGGAACTTCCACAACACCACTTGCACTTCACACTGAGAATGAATGGCCGAATTTTAAAGAACACATAATAGCTGTAGAAGAGGAAGAAGAGGATGGAAATAGCATTAGGGAATTCACGAGATTAATAGAACAACACGAACAGGTTTGGGAGCCCGTTAAGGAGGAACTTGAAACCATAAATGTGGGTACTGAAGAAAGCCAGAGGGAGCTCAAGATAGGAACTTTGGTCACACAGAAGGAAAGAGAAGAGTTGATTGCATTGCTTAGAGATTATGTGGATGTTTTTGCTTGGTCTTATGAGGATATGCCTGGTTTAGATACGAATATCGTAGTACATAGGGTACCATTGGAAGAAGGTTGCAGACCGATTAAGCAAAAGCTAAGAAGAACGCATCCAGAAGTTTTGATCAAAGTAAAGGCGGAAATTGAAAAACAATGGAACGCTGGTTTCCTAGAGGTGGTCAAGTATCCGCAGTGGGTGTCCAACATAGTAGTGGTACCCAAAAAGGAGGGCAAGATTCGAGTCTGTGTGGATTTTAGGGATTTAAATCGTGCTAGCCCTAAAGATAATTTTCCTCTACCACACATAGACATGTTAGTCGACAATGCAGCTCGTAGCTCCATATATTCCTTTATGGATGGTTTCTCAGGCTATAATCAGATAAAAATGGCGCAAGAAGATAAGGAGAAGACAACATTTGTTACACCATGGGGGATTTTCTGCTATAAACTCATGCCATTTGGGTTAAAGAATGTTGGTGCCACTTACCAAAGGGCTATGGTGACTTTATTTCACGATATGATGCACAAGGAGATTGAAGTATACGTGGATGACATGATCGCTAAATCCGGAGAAGGAGAGAATCATGTCCAAGTATTGAGGAAATTATTTGAAAGGTTAAGGAAATATAAGTTGAGGCTTAACCCTGCAAAGTGCTCGTTTGGGGTTAAATCTGGGAAGTTGTTAGGATTCGTGGTGAGTGACAAAGGAATAGAAGTGGATCCTGAAAAAGTAAAGGCTATTCAAGCCATGCCAGCTCCGAAGACCGAAAGAGAAGTAAGAGGGTTTTTAGGGAGATTAAATTACATTGCTCGATTCATATCCCAATTAACCACAACTTGTGACCCAATCTTTCGTTTGTTAAGAAAGAAGAATCCTGGGATTTGGAACACAGAATGTGAAGAGGCTTTTGAGAAAATCAAGCAGTACTTGCTAAAACCACCTCTACTTGTCCCTCCTGTACCAAAAAGGCCGTTAATATTATACTTAACAGTGACGGGAACGAACGATGGGATGTGTGCTTGGACAACAGGATGAATCCGGGAGGAAGGAAAGGGCCATTTACTACCTAAGCAAGAAGTTCATGGAGTGTGAGTCTAGGTATACTATGATTGAGAAGTTGTGTTGCGCGCTAGCATGGGCTGCAAAAAGGTTGCGACAGAGTAT
The DNA here is from genome assembly GCA_029030765.1 of Salix suchowensis. NCBI lineage: Eukaryota > Viridiplantae > Streptophyta > Magnoliopsida > Malpighiales > Salicaceae > Salix > Salix suchowensis. Next base: position 8,817,053 of record CM054997.1, on the reverse strand, counting down.
ATGTTGTACCATACCACATGGCTAATTTCAGATTAGACCCGTTGAAGTACATCCGTGAAAAGCCCTACCTATCCGAGCGAATTGCCGGATGGCAAGTTCCGCTATCCGAGTATGACATAGTGTATATGACAAGGAAAGCGGTAAAAGGGAGTGTTATTGCTGATCACCTGGCAGACCATGCTATGGACGATTATGAGCCGTTAGATTTTGATTTTCCTGATGAGGATGTGTTTTCAGTTGAGGAAGGAAAACTAGGATGGTGGACTATGTACTTTGATGGTGCTGTAAATGTATGTGGTAACGGAGCCGGGGCAGTGATAATATCTCCTGACAAGAAACAATATCCAGTTTCAACTAAATTGCAATTCGGTTGCACTAACAACACAGCCGAGTATGAGGCCTGCATTCTTGGTTTGGAGACTGCGTTGGAGTTGAATGTAAAGAAGATAGATGTGTATGGGGACTCAATGCTAATTATTTGTCAGGTAAAAGGGGAATGGCAAACCAAAGAAGAAAAGCTAATACCCTACCAAGAATACCTGTCTAAACTAGCTGAAGAATTTGAGGAAATAGAGTTCACGCATCTAGGAAGGGAAGGAAATCAGCTTTGCGGGATGCCTTGGCTACACTAGCTTCTATGGCTAGAATAGACTTCGGGCAAAACTTGCAGCCGATACACATTGACATCAGAAATAACCCAGCTCATTGTTGCTCAGTTGAAGGAGAAATAGATGGAAACCCTTGGTACTACGATATCAAGAACTTCATCCAAAATCAGGCTTATCCCATGGGGGCATCAAACATCGAGAAGAAGACTTTGAGGAGATTGGCAATGGATTTTTTATCTTGATGGAGAAGTTTTTGTATAAGAGGTCATCCGACGGGACTTTGCTGAGATGCCTAGATGGAGTTGAAGCCAGAAACGCATTGCGAGAAGTCCATGAAGGGATCTGCTCGACCCATGCTAGTGGACATATGATGGCTAGGAAAATACAAAGATTTGGTTACTTCTGGATGACATTAGAGAAGGATTGCATTGACTATGTTCGCAAGTGTCATAAGTGTCAGATCTACGGTGACAAAATGAATGCCCCTCCAACCCCTCTATTTAACTTGTTATCTCCATGGCCTTTTGCGATGTGGGGAATCGATGTGATTGGACCTATCAACCCTAAAGCCAGCAATGGTCATAGGTTCATTCTCGTGGCAATCGACTACTTTACAAAATGGGTAGAGGCGGGTCATTTGCTCATGTAACACAAAAAGGTGGTAAAGAAGTTTGTTGAGAGAGATTTGATATGCTTGATGCGGCCACCGAGAAAAGATTATAACTGATAATGCACAGAACTTCAATGGGAAGTTGATAACAGAACTCTGTGCTAAATGGAAGATCAAGCATTCAAATTCCTCTCCTTATAGGCCAAAGATGAATGGTGCTGTGGAAGCTGCTAACAAGAACGTCAAGAAGATTGTTCAGAAAATGGTAGTCACCTATAAGGATTGGCATGAAATGCTGCCGTTTGCCCTTCATGCGTATCGTACCGCAGTTCGGACCTCAATAGGAGCCACTCCGTACATGTTGGTGTATGGAATGGAGGCAGTAATGCCTTTAGAGGTAGAAATCCCATCATTAAGAGTATTGATAGACTCTGAACTAGATGAAGCAGAATGGGCAAAGGTCAGATATGAACAGTTGAATTTGATCAGCGAAAAGAGGTTAGCTGCAATCTGTCATCATCAGTTATACCAAAGAAGGATGGCCAGATCATATGATAAGAAAGTCCGACCTCGAAAATTCCAAGAAGGCGATTTGGTATTGAAGAAGATATTGTTTGTACCAGGGCAAGATCAGAGTAAATGGGCCCCGAACTATGAAGGCCCTTATGTGGTGAAGAAGTCGTTCTCGGGAGGAGCTTTGCTGTTATCTAGAATGGATGGAGAAGATCTAGTCAGGCCTGTGAATTCCGACTCTGTAAAGAAATATTATGCCTGATATTTTGTAACCTTCCTCAATAAGATAAAATTCGGCCATGAATTCTCGTTACAAGAGATTTTTTTCAAAGCACATGATTTTATAATATTTATTTATGTTTTATCATTTACTGACATATTTTGTGCACCACACGGGGGCAAAAACATAAAAATGTGATTTTGCATTGAAAGTGTCAATTTGCATAAACAAAACCATGTTTTGAATATTTCTTTAAAGTATATATCGGTTTGAGTTTTTTAGACATCGTTAAAGATATTTTTAAAAAGGAGATTTCAATGGAGCTAGAAAGGGCCCTATGTGGAACAAAAGTCTCTTCACCCAACCACCCGAGCGTGAAAGTATAGTACGAGAAACATATCCTATGAAGGAAGACCACAACGGACAGGGGGGACCTATGTTTCTATAGAGGTAACAAAAACATGCATATTATTGTCATAACACTAACCTGACAGGAAAGGTGTGGCGAAAGCTGATGTGATTTCGAGTTTTGGAAAATATAGAGAAGCAGAATCTCAGGTCAGCAAAAATCACGGAAGATGAATTTGAAAATCGATGATAATTGAAGATCGATGTTGCTCGAGACGGGTCGGTCACCCAGAAAATGAGACCACGCTAGCCGGGTCGGTCACCCAGAAAAATGAGACCACGGGTCGGTCACCCATCAAATGAGACCATGCTAGCCGGGTCGGTCACCCCGAAAAATGAGACCACGGGTCGGTCACCCATCAAATGAGGCCATGCTAGCCGGGTCGGTCACCCAGAAAATGAGACCACGGGTCGGTCACCCATCAAATGAGACCATGCTAGCCGGGTCGGTCACCCAGAAAATGAGACCACGGGTCGGTCACCCATCAAATGAGACCATGCTAGCCGGGTCGGTCACCCCGAAAAATAAGACCACGGGTCGGTCACCCATCAAATGAGGCCATGCTAGCCGGGTCGGTCACCCAGAAAAATGAGACCACGGGTCGGTCACCCATCAAATGAGGCCATGCTAGCCGGGTCGGTCACCCGGAAAAAAATGAGACCACGGGTCGGTCACCCATCAAATGAGGCCATGCTAGCCGGGTCGGTCACCCAGAAAAATGAGACCACGGGTCGGTCACCCATCAAATGAGGCCATGCTAAACGGGTCGGTCACCCATCAAATGAGACCATGCTAGCCGGGTCGGTCACCCCGAAAAAAATGAGACCACGGGCCTGGTCACCCATCAAATGAGGCCATGCTAGCCGGGTCGGTCACCCGGGAAAAAATGAGACCACGGGTCGGTCACCCATCAAATGAGGCCATGCTAGCCGGGTCGGTCACCCGGAAAAAATGAGACCACGGGTCGGTCACCCATCAAATGAGGCCACGGGTCGGTCACCCATCAAATGAGATCATGCTAGCCGGGTCGGTCACCCATCAAATGAGACCATGCTAGCCGGGTCGGTCACCCGAAAAAATGAGACCACGGGTCGGTCACCCATCAAATGAGACCATGCTAGCCGGGTCGGTCACCCGTAAAAAATGAGACCACGGGTCGGTCACCCATCAAATGAGGCTATGCTAGCCGGGTCGGTCACCCATCAAATGAGACCATGCTAGCCGGGTCGGTCACCCGAGAAAAAATGAGACCACGGGTCGGTCACCCATCGAATGAGGCCATGCTAACCTGGGTCGGTCACCCATCGAATGAGGCCATGCTAACGAGGGTCGGTCACCCATCGAATGAGGCCATGCTAACGTGGGTCGGTCACCCATCGAATGAGGCCATACTAACCGGGGTCGGTCACCCATCGAATGAGGCCATACTAACCGGGCTTGGGTCACCCATCGAATGAGGCCATGCTAACCGGGTCGGTCACCCATCAAATGAGACCTTTCTAACCACTAACCCAGGGTCGGTCACCCGGAAAAATGAGACCCTTCATATCTATGCTTGGATAGGTCACCCGGGAAAAACGAGATCCATATCCTTCATTCGTTTTTCTTTACAACGCTTACTATTTAAAGTCTTTTACAAGACTTTAGTCGTAAGCTATTGTAAAGAGGGGGCATCTGTTGCTACCCAATTTTTGACTCTTTATTTTTTATGTTTCAAAAAAAAAAGTATTTCAAAAACAGATTTTTGGGTTCAAGGGCGAAATCGAGCAATTTGGAGTTTAATGGCCGATTGAGGGTTACATAGCGAAAATCAGGAGCCGAGGACCAGTTTAGAAAGTCGCGCAAAACCAAGGTTGATATTGAATTTTCGATGGGATTTAATTGCATAAAAAGTTTAAATCCAATTGGGTGCATTTAGAGAATTTTTAAAGGACCAAATCATATTTTTACCTTCTTTTGATTTTTTGAAATCTGCATTAAAAAATTAGCATCACTGTTCCGGAGCATTGGCTTTGATTTTCAGGCGCGTTTAAAGCAGATCAATCAAAATTTCCTTCCTTTTTCCCAACTTGATTTTCTTCCCAATTCACAGTGATCTCGGCAGATCATTCCAAATTTTGCTTCCTTTTTTCAATTTGATCTTTCTCCGCCGCAGCAAGACCAATCAAGTCAACCGTGATTTCCTTCCCAAATTTGTTTCCAGCGTGATCTCTTTTCTTCGATTTGCTTGGCTGTTTTGATCTTGCATTTAAAACATGATCACTGCAACATTGAGGTCTTCTCGGCTATAAATAGAGGCCTGCACGGAGAGACAAGGGAAGAGGATGGACGTGAGAAACTTATATTAAGGACGCAAAGCCGAACATTTTTTCTGGTTTTTTTTTTACTCTGCCTCTCTCTCTCTAAAACCAGGTCTTCGTCTTGCTCTCCTTCTCGGTTAATAGCCTTGACAGTCAATCCCAACCATTTTACTTCACCACCGTCGACCACCATATTACTCTCCAACATCACCATCGTCTCTGCCATAAATCCCCAGTAGCTCAGCCACTTTCTCTGTTGAAAAAACAGAGTAGCTCGACGCAGACGCCACCAGCCCGCCAGTTTCAGAGGCTCCGACCGGCGACCTCCGACCACCATTTACGACGCCACAACGACCAGAAGAATCACCACGACCTCCTCTACCCAACGGTATAAACAGGTACGCATTTCTCCATACTCGAAAATCTTCCTTGCCACTGTTCATCGTCTCTGCATTTGCATGTGGGGGAGTGATTTAATTCACTCCCCGCGTGGGCTTTGGGCGGGCCGGGCCTTGTACCCGGCCTGGCCCTGAAGGGCTTCCAGCGTCTGGGCTGGAAGCCCAGCCCAGATGGGTCTGGGCTGCCAGCCATCTGGGCTAGCAGCCCAGCCTGGAGGCAAGGTGGGCTGACAGCCAGCCCACCGAATTAAAAAAATTTAAAAAATACAAATTTTCCAAAAATATTTTTTATTAAAGAAAAAAATGTGTTGTTTTCTTGCATACGGCCAATACACTAGCATATTTTAAAAAAATTGTTTTTCTTTTGAAAAAAAATATATATTATCTTGAATTTTGAAGAGAAAATGAGTTTTAGCATGGATTTCGCAAAGAGAAAAAAAATCATTTCTTGCATTTTGAGATTTTACAACATGTTTGTAAAATCCAAAGGGTATTAGCCAATATACAAAAAAAATATAAAAAATCTTTTTTTTGGGAGTTTATTATTCACCATCGGTATTTGGATAAATAAATCCTAAAGGGTTAATATCCAAAAATATTCGAGCGGGAATGATATGCTATTATTCACCATCGGTATTTGGGTAAATAAATCCTAAAGGGGTTAATATCCAAAATATTCGACGGGAATGATATGCTATTATTCACCATCGGTATTTGGATAAATAAATCCTAAAGGGGTTAATATCCAAAATATTCGGTGGGAATGATATGCTATTATTCACCATCGGTATTTGGATAAATAAATCCTAAGGGATTAATATCCAAAATATTCGGCGGGAATGATATGCTATTATTCACCATCGGTATTTGGGTAAATAAATCCTAAGGGATAAATATCCAAAATATTCGGCGGGAATGATATTCTATTATTCACCATCGGTATTTGGATAAATAAACCCAAAAGGGGTTGATATCGAAAATACGCGGCGGGAATGATATCCCATCTGCCATTTATTTTAATATATGTTTTTCTTCAAAGCCATAGCAAGTCATAAGCAAACCAAAACGTCAAGCAGCTTACCTTAGGTAGGGCGTACTAGGGGTGCTAAAACCTTCCCTTTACGCAACCAGCCCCTTACCCTAGAATCTCTGAAAGACCAGTTTCAGGTTTCCTAGTAACCATTAATACTAGGTGGCGACTCCCCTTTTTTACAAATAGAGAACCCCCCCCGATATTTAACTCCCCGCTCACGGGGACGAGTAGCCACGATGCCGCATTACAAAAAAATTATTTTTTTGGGGTGCGACATAGATCATTCAATTAGTTGCTGACGTCAACTGTTTCAGAACAAGTATTACCTACCATATTGTCTTTTATACATATATAGCACGTTTTGCTTTTCAAATTTACAAAAATATCAAGACTATAAAGATTTTTTTTTATTTTAAAATCTATTAACTCAACTTCATGTTTTAGCTCGAGTTTTATATTAAACTATGTAAAACTTGATAAAAAAATAAATTGATTGATTTAATGTTTGGGAAGACAACTTAAATTACCAATAAAACATGACATGGCAATTTTTTAGAGAAAAAAAAACCATATAAAGTTTGATGAGTAAACTCGTCAAACTTACGTCACATAACACAGGTTAAAACTTCAAACCTTCAAACTAGATGATGAACTTCATCGGGATTAATAGTTTATTTATTCAAAATTGTTGTTTATTTAACAATAATATAACAAAAATAGATTATCAACTATTCAAAAAAATCATATAAAAGGAAAATTAAAATTAATTATCAACTCTATATACCAATAAACACATTAGTGTAAAATATAATGTTAATGGGTGCAAAGAAATAGTGTTTTTCCCATATCTTAATGGGTGCAAAGAAACAATGTTTTTTCCACATCTTTTAGCTTTAAGTGTAAAATATATTTTCCAAATAGAGTCTAAAGAATCACCTATACTACACAAGCTTTTTATTTTGGTTCTCTATCTTTCAATTCAATCCTGCATAAAAAATAAAAAAATAAAAAAATTAAAAATTGGGTGCTTAAAGGGGCTTTGATTGTGCAAAGAAAATGCTAGAGGACAAAATAATTATTTGTCAAAGAAATATTATTATAATCCACGTTTAATTATAAGAGGGTTAACAGCAAAAGGATTTACAATAAAAAAGTGATGTCATTTATAATATAGGCAATTCGCTACGCTTTATTTATATATTTTTTTACTCATTAAAGCGATAACAAAAAAAAGACAAACGAATTCAATTGGCTGCATAATATAAATAAATAAATAAAATATGATGTATGGCTACACATATTATAAATATTATCTAAAAATAAAAATATGATGTATGGCTACAGATATTAGAAACACTATCTAAAAAAATAATTTTTTTTTATTTTCAAAAATATGGTTATCTACGCAAAACACACACAAAAAAAAATTACAAATGAATTAGAAAAGCTCTTTGAAAATTAAATGCATAACCAAAAAATTGTAATCATTCAAAAGACTCTCTCTTAATAAGATAAAAGAGATAAAATTTATTAATCTAAATATAAATTTTTATATAAAAATATAGTTAAAACAAAGTCATAGGTTGTAAGGCTTGATCTATTAAGGTTGAACCAACACATAAGCCTGTCAGGCAGATCCACTCATCTGGTCATTCTTCTCTCCCCTCTCGACTAGTTTCCCCTCGAAGATAGCTTAGCTCCCCTAAGCACAATGAATCTTAAATATAGGTTCTATAAGTGTTCATAGTCTTATTTTAGATTATGCAATATTTTTCTCCTACGATTTACTATTTTTTCTCACTGTGCCACTTTGTCATTTTTCATTACCATAAAATTGACACAAAATAATTGAAATTACTTATAATTTATTCAATTCTGACACACTTAAGTTTCAAAATCACACTTAATTCCATCTAGTGAAAAAATAAATTGATTTTTTCCCAAATTACAAACAAACCATAAAATACAAATCAAATATTAATACAAAAAAATATATCCTTATAAAATAATCAAAACACTTTATTATACAAGAAAATTACAAAAACTACAATCATATTTCAGTAAATTAACTTTAAACATAAATAAATGGGTTTTCTTGCTTGATGGTGTGGAGCTTGACAAGAAGCTAAACAAAGAGAGGGTGGTTGCTTCGGTGCTAATGATTTGGGTGGCCAGATTTTAAAGGGGGTTATTGGAAGTGTATTTATTTTTCACGAAGATAGATGAATGTACATGAAGTGTTTGCTAATTAGAGGTTTAAAATTAATTAAAAATTATTATTTGAAATTTAAATATTATGATGTAATTAAAAAAAGGTTATCAATAATAATAATAAAAAACTATTTAGAATTTTGAAGGTCGATAGACTTGGTGGTCACATAGGGGTTCGGAAATCAAAAGTCTTCGTAGGCTGTCTTTTTTGAACAAAACTCTTTATAAGTTGTCGTTAATTGCACATGGCAAATGAATTTGGCAACTGGTGTGTAATAATCAATGACCAGTGCATTTCTTGGAAAAACTTATGACGAATAGTCAACAACTTGGTATTAAAATAATAAAAAGTATTCATATAATAATTTTATTATTATTTTTATATTTTATTAATTATTATTAAAAGAAAAAAAAATGTTTTAATTATAAAATAAAAAGAGTATATGAATGTTTTTTTTAAAGGAATCTGCTTTAATTTTAAATTTCTATTGACAGCCCAGATTATGAAAAATATTTTATCTGGGACTCATTTCAGTCACCAAGATAGTTATTTCTAGGTTCCTCTTTATTAAAGGGGTGTTATTAAGATGTTTTTGAGTTTTTTCATAATTAAAAAAAAGTAAACCAGTGTTGGGGGAGAGTTTTTCTTCATTTAGTTTTTATATTTTTAAATCATTTAAGGGTGTTTTAGGGTTAGAAATTGATTTTTTAGGGTTAGAATGTTTATCAAGTGTTTTTAGGTAAAAATAGGTTGTAAAATAATTTTTTAGCTTTAAAAATCATGGCCCAACTTTCAATCATGTTTATAGCATTGCATTTCAAAGTGTTTTTTGAAAAAAAATTACTTTATATTATTTTTTTATAGATTATTTTCATGTGCTAATATCAAAAATATTTTTTAAAAAAAAACATTAATTTTAATGATTTTTTAAATAAAAATCACTTTCAAAAAACAGTATCACCTACATGGACTCATGGACTCAGGAAGACTTTAGAATAAAGGACTTGTTCAACAAAAGATGAATTATTGCTCTCCCGATCCTATGAATGGAGATTAAACATGGAAACCGGAGAGGTTAGAGAGATAAACAATGTTCATCATTTTTTTTTGTTGAACAAAAAAAAATCTCTATAATTGTTTTAAAAGAACAGCAACAAAGATTATAGATCTATAAGACTTATGAGTTTTCACAATTAAATAATTTAAGTAATAAACTCATATTAATAGTGTACAACAATATCTAAAATTTATCTGAAATTGATCAAATTTCATGCCTAAACATTTACATTTTGTGAATATTAAAATGTATGCTCGAGAGTAAAATTGGTTTTTGACAAATCAAATGATACATCTTCGTTGTAAAAATAAGGCATTGAGATTAAAAAAAAATTGATGTTCATAGTAAAAAAAAAAAAAAAAGTTTCCCTTTTGAATAAAACTTTCTATAATTTATTAATTTTAAAAAAAATCAATTATATACCAAAAGATGCTAGTATTTCATGGAATCAAATTCATTGAGAACGGTCAATAAGGAGCCCACATCACAGCTTGGGTCAATTCTAGAAAAATCAAATCGTTGACCAGTCTTGCTTGTCTTTTTTTTTCCAATGTATTTGGAAGCTGTCGATCACTTCGACGACTGACTTCCTATTTCATCAACTCTTAGATGACCACTGTCCGAAATTCATTTTAGATTTTTCAGAGCACCCCAAAATTCACCGACACTGTTCTTTGGAACAAACTTGGTGCGTGTGTATGAGTAAAAAAAAATGTCTTAAAAATGTTTGTTTGTAAGAGTATTTTCGGTTGTGTGGTTGTTTTTAAAAATGTTTTTGATTCAAAAAATATTTTTTTTAAAATTATTTTTAACATCACCACATGAAAATAATCTAAAATATTAAAAAAATTAATTTAAAATAAAAAATTAAAATTAAAATAAATTTTTTTTTTTCAAAAATACGTTTAAAACGTTTATCAATGCTGATTAATGGAAGAAAAAGGAGACCAGATGGAAGATGGGCGTCAACGACCAACGCATTTACTCGAACGTTCCAGTTGTTGAATACTTGACGAGGCTGAGGAGGAGTGGAGTTTAAGGTGCTTCTTTTTTCTTCTTTTCTTGGAATTTACGCTACAACTTTTAATTTTTTTCTACTTTTAATTTTTTTAAAAGAAGAAAAAAATTAAAAGATAAAATAATAAATAAATATATCGAGTAAAAAAGAAAAAAAATAACTTTAATGATTAAATAATGAAATATTATAATAAAAAAATTGAAAACTTATTGTATTTTATCAGTAATGTTATAGGTGTTTTATGATTGGGGTAAAGATAAATGCCCAGGAACGCCAGTATACTAAAAAGTAAAACAACTTTAATTGAACTTATATGGTGCATGATTAAGAGGTTTATTTCTCTTGTGGTCTCAGATTCAAGTCATATAGTTATTAATATGATGATTACTAGAAATTTATATAATCATTAATTTTAGAACTCGTAGAATTAATCAAAGTATGTATAAATTAACACAGACACTCACGTTAATAAAAAACAAGTTTAATTGAAATCTCCCGGAAGAAATATCTTTCCCCCCAAAAAAAATCTATTAATATAACCACAAATAAACAAGTTAAATCAAAGGGTAAACGAGTTATCCATGCAGTTTAACAATTCCAACTAGTTCTTGGATTTCTTGTTATTATTTTTCAATATAAATCCATTGAAATAAATAAATCAATAAAAAGTTGAGATGTTTTTGAGTGTCTTCATCATTGAAAGAAGTAGACCAATGTTGAGGGAGGGTTTTTCTTGATTTAGTTTTATATTTTTAAATCATTTTAGGGGTGTTTTAGGTTAGAAATTGATTTATTAGGCTTAGAATTTATAATGTGTTTTTAGGTAAAAATAGGTTGTAAAATCATCTTTTAGCTTAAAAAATCATGGCCCAACTTTCAATCGCTTTTATGGTGGTCAAAACTGTTTGGAAATATGGTTAAGATTCTTTTTGAAAGTGTTTTTTTTATTTAGAAATGTATAAGAAAAAAAATATTGTTTTATTATATAAAAATTTATTTGTAATATCAGCATATGAAAATGATCTAAAAACACTAAAAGTTTTTAATTTAAAATAATAAAAAAAAATCAATTTTTTTAATCAGCGAATGACAAGTTGTTTATTTTACTTTAAAAAAAACATATCATTCATCCTTAAACGTTAAAAAAAAAATAGATGCGCAGACTTAGAGTCTGTTTGGCTAAGCGTTTCAACCGGCGTTTCATGAAATTTTGAAATTTTTATTTATTTTAAATAAAACAATTTTGGTGTTTTTAGATCATTTTGATGTGTTGATGTCAAAAATAATTTTTTAAAAAATAAAAAAAATATCATTTTGATGTATTTCTAAACAAAAAACACTTTAAAAAAGCAACCGTAACCACACTCCCAAACACTTCCTTAGCCTTGCAAGCCCGTGCATCGTATCCTTCCTCTATTGAACTCGGCACTCAAATCCCATCTCTTAGACCTAAGCACCTGTCGATTTTTATAATTTTTTTTAGTTTTGTTTGTTATGATCGTCATGCCAATAATTGCTTACAATAAATTCACAACCACAACAACAACAAAAAAAATCTCTAAAATTGTTTTAAAAATACAACAACAAAGATTTAAGATAAAACTTTCTATAATTTTTTATTTTTTTAAAAATCACTTATATACCAAAAGATATAAGGAGCCCACATCACAGCTTGGGTCAATTCTAGAAAAATGAAATCATTGACCACTCTTGATTTTCTTCTTTCCAATAGTTAAGCTGATAATGTATATGGAAGCTCTCGATAGCTTAGACGACTGATTTACTATCACATCAACTCTTAGATCACCATTATCCGAAATTCATTTTCAGATTTTCCAGAGCAGCCCAAATTCACCAAAACAATTATTTGGAATAAACGTGGTGCCGTGTATATATATATATAATAAAAAAAAATAACTAGGAACCCAAAAAAATAATTGGGGAGGAAGCCCAAATTTGACCAATTAAAAAAACACTTTTTCCAGGAAATTCATGAACGAGGAATTCATTAGTCCGATGATTGTGATTATTTTTTAAAGTTTTTTTGGTTCAAAAATACATCAAAATAATATTTTATTTATTTTTAAAATTTATTTTGAGTATTAATATATTAAAATATCTAAAAGTACTTAAAAAATTAATTAAAAATAAAAAATAAAAAAATAAACACTTTTAAAACGTTGTGATAAGTACATGTAAGAAAAATGGAAGATGGGCGTCAGCGGACTAATGCATTTACGTGAAGGTTCCTGTTGTTGACCAGTTGACGAGGTCGGGGAAAAATTATAGAGATAAAAATAATTATATCAGGTACGAAGAAAAAAAATTATCTGTAAAGAAGAAGAAAACATGAAGGGTTATAAATAGATTAAATGGAAATATAAAGAGAAAAAATATAAACAAATTTCACTGTTATAATACCCACCCCGCAGCAACAAAAAACAATTTACAAATCTACAATTTCTACAAGGAAATTTCATTTTCTTTTTTATATATGTATAATACTATACTATAATAATAAGATTGAAATATTTAAACCAATAAAAAGCATAGTCAAAGTACATATTAATTAAAAATTAAGAAAATATATATTTTCATATTTTAAAGAATAATTGACTTCGACTCGACCAAAAAGAAAAGGATTATAAAAACAAAAACTGGCAATCATGATATGAAATAAATAAATAAATAAAGTATATCAGACTTCCAAAACTAAAATAATAAAATAAACCCTAGCACCAATTGCACAGCAAGTGACTTCCCCTACAAAATATATCTTAGCATGCCGAATCAAAACCCCTCCCTCACCACAAACATTACAATTTATCCCTCGTGTCAGGTGATCAATACGTGATGAGTATTCCTCGCATGGAGCTGAAGCAAGCATGGGACAGTTGTGGAGTTCTTCCAGCATATTTGGAACTTACGCAGCTTTAGATGAGTCACTTGGAAGTTGTGATTGCAAGCTCCTCCTAAGTAAATCAGACAATTTTGTACTGGCTGCACGCCCTCGTTCTAGACATTTGAGATATTCTTCCACTGAGATACAAATTGAAATGGAACATCATTATAAAAGATTTCTAAAGTCTGCTTCTTTTTCTTTCTTTTTTTCCTGATTCAGATTCTTATTGAAAAGAAACAGAAAAGTGTAACAAAATATGAGAATATTGGCATCTATCAGTCAATAAAAGGTTTAGAAAAAGATAAATGAGTGACTCACGTTGCTGCCTTTCCATGTTTGATAAACCAGTAAATCACCCGACCCGACACTGTTAAGGATAAAGACAGAGTCCTTGCTATTGAAGAAGTCCTAA